>JAXCGZ010000769.1:0-2500 GCA_037179515.1 Halocaridina rubra
GAGGGACTGTTTTTTGCTTGAGATTACACGGAGTATGGATTTCACACTGCTTCCTTCCTTAAATATAGTGAATTCCACTCAGATATTTGCAATAAATGGTGCGCACACTTACATATATATATATATATATATATATATATATATATATATATATATATATATATATATATATATATATATATATATATATATATATATATATATATAGCGACCCTGCATAAGCGGGAAAAGCTGTAGTGGAAGAATATATATATATATATATATATATATATATATATATATATATATATATATATATATATATATATATATATATATATATATATATATATATATATAATATAATATATATATATATATATATATATATATATATATATATATATATATATATATATATATATATATATATATATTATATTATATATATATATATATATATATATATATATATATATATATATATATATGTGTGTGTGTGTGTGTGTGTGTGTGTGTGTGTGTGTGTGTGTGTGTGTGTGTGTGTGTGTGTGTGTTTGTTGTTCGGTAAGGCATTTTTTCTCATCAAAGATTCTATATTTAGTTCTGTAGATCGTAGGTACAATATACTCCTTTTGCAGCGATTTTTATAGCAATAATAATAATAATAATAATAATAATAATAATAATAATAATAATAATAATAGTAATAATAATAATAATAATAATAATAATAATAATAATAATAATAATAATAATAATAATAATAATAATAATAATAATAATAATAACCTTTATAATATTAATAATTGTTCCGGTTTTACGTCACGGACTCCCTTTTCAACCAAGGGCAAGGACGGTTGCCTTCTTGCGAAGAACTTGTTTTGGCAGATGCAATCGTTACCCTGAGTGTATGCCCTTGCTAACCTCAGACGGTGACGGGTCGGAACCTCACGACCTGGTGCCTCAGAGTCGCGGACGCTACCGTTTGAGCCACGGTGACTACAATAATAATAATAATAATAATAATAATAATAATAATAATAATAATAATAATAATAATAATAATAATAATAATAATAATAATAATAATAATAATAATAATAATAATAATAATAATAATAACAATAATAATAATAATAATAATAATAATAATAATAATAATAATAATAATTATTATTATTATTATTATTATTATTATTATTATTATTATTATTATTATTATTATTATTATTATTATTATTATTATTATTACAGCAAGCATGCACTGAGAATGACTTACGTGATACAGGCGTACTGCATGATTGGGCAATCCTTAATGAATTTTTTTTATTATAATGCTGGTCGTTACGTATTACTGGAAACTTAATGGAGCTTATAGTACAAAATATATCAACTCTCTCACTGATGCTTTATACAGATAGAAAATATTTTATTAGTTTGAATAATCGCTTGTTAATTCATTTTGTCATTTATTCAGCTCCTTGGTAAAGAAATTAATTCATTGCTTGTTATTTTTGGTAATTCATTTTGTCTGTTATCAAATTCAGTGGTTAATATGGATGCTTAAAATGATTTCATAAAGTGAATTAATTCTGTTTGGTTTTGTTACTGCAGTTTGTTGACAATTTCGTAGACAGATAATTATGAGATTGGTTCCAGTTTTACGTCACGGACTCCCTTTTCTACTAAGGGCTAGGCCGATTGCGTTCTTGCGAAGTTTTTTTGGCAGGTGTAATCGTTACCCTGAGTGCATGCCCTTGCTAACCTCAGACCGTGGCGGGGCGCGAACCCTCGACCTGACGCCTCAGAGTCGCGGACGCTATCGCTTGAGCCACGGTGACTACTAGATAATTATGAGTTTGGTATTGATTTAAATTAGGAAATGGCGAAGTTGGCTTGATTGTCAATAATTCAGTTTTTATGGAAGCACTCTTGCATAATGCCATCAGTGAGAGATAAAAAACGAAGTGATTTTTGAGGTAGTTGTTTACATAATTGGTCATGACACTTATTAAACCACTTACAGGTGTTTGCATAAATTAAAAGAAGAAAAAATCAACATGTATGAAACTCGACGTTGTCTCTTTATGCATGGTTATAAAAACCTTATTAGAGAGAGAGAGAGAGAGAGAGAGAGAGAGAGAGAGAGAGAGAGAGAGAGAGAGAGAGAGAGAGAGAGAGAGAGAGAGAGAGAGAGAGAGAGAGAGAGTAGAACCAAAGAGGACTTAATCTAACGTCACTTAGTTGCAAACCTTTGCCGAAGGTAGAGCGCGTTGTGTGGCTCCCTCTCCCGAACTGCCTCACACGGTAGCCAGTTTTAGTTGCTTAATTCCTTGCTACTCGTTTGTATGACTCTATCACGTATATATATTTCGTGTCTTTAATGTCCAGTCACAACTTTTTTTTAGATATGTAAATATAGCTTTTATATAACAGTTTCAAATGAAATTATAATTTATGAATATTTAGATGAACAGAAAGATACCCTTTCTAGAAAGTAATTTCAGTGGGTGGTTAT
>JAXCGZ010000769.1:12500-35000 GCA_037179515.1 Halocaridina rubra
AAGGCTACCCTTACATTTGATAAGAATGCATATGCTGCCCTTACTACGCCATTTATATGTATTTCTGGAGACAAATCTGCCAGTATGTTTACTCCTAGATCTCTCTCATTTTCTGTCTCTTGAAGTTGTACTCCAGCCACCGAGTAGTCAAGCTTGGGCCTTCTTGCACTTGTACCCATTCTCATTACCTTACATTTTGAAGTATTGAATTTCATTAGCCACTTTTCTGACTACTCATGCAGATTATTTAGATCCTCCTGAAGTTCTCTACCATTGTTCTCGTTTTTTACTTTCTTCACAATCTTTGCATCATCTGCAAACATATTCATGAATGAATTTACAGACTCTGGTAGGTCATTTACATATACAAGGAACAAAAGTGGCCCTAAAACTGAACCCTGTGGAACTCCACTACTAACTCTTCTCCATTCAGACACTGAGTGTCTTACTCTAACCCTCTGTTCCCTTCCTTCTAAGTAAGTTTTTATCCATTCCAAAACATTTCCACCTATTCTAGCCATTGATTGCAGCTTCCTAATAAGTCTCCCATGTGGAACAGTGTCAAACGCTTTCTGGAAGTCTAGGAATATGCAATCTGCCCAGCCCTCTCTTTCCTGTAAGATTTGGCTTACCTCATCATAAAATTCTAATAAGTTTGTTACTCTTGATCTACGTTCTCTGAAGCCATGTTGCCTCACTGACAAAAAGTTGAAGGATTCCAAGTGAAGAGAGATATGTCTCCTTAGTAGTTTCTCCATAACTTTGCAAACTATGCTGGTCAAGGAAACTGGTCTATAGTTCGGAGCCGTATCCCTCCTTCCCTTTTTGAAGATAGGTATCACATTTGCTTGTTTCCAGCATCTTGGAATCTCCCCCGACTCCAGTGACTCCTTAAATATGATACTTAGTGCCACTGATATTGTGTTTGCGCATTTTTTAAGCACATGAGGGGATATGTCATCAGGACCTGTAGCTTTATGAACATCTAAATCCATCAGCGCTTTGCATACCTCTGTGTGCGTGTGTGTGATTACCTAATTGTGATTACCTAATTGTGTTTACGGGAAAGAGCCCAAAGCTCGTATCTTCCCGTCTCCTCATCGGTTCCATTTTAGACTTAGTGATACTTATCATACCTGTCCTTAAAACTATGGATTGAGATAGCATTAACTACCTCCTCGCTTAGCCAATTCCAATTATCAACTACTCTTACACTGAAAAAGTATTTCCTTACATCCTGCAAAGAAGTTTTCTTACCAAGCTTCAAACTATGACCTCTAGTTCTAGAGCCAGCCATATCAAAATATCGATCCCTATCCACTCTATCATAACCATGAAGGAATTTAAAGACTGTCACCATATCCCCCCTCACTCTTCTAGCTTCGAGTGATGGTAAGTCTAATTCCCTCAGCCTCTCATCATAACTGAGATTGCGTATTTCTGGCACCAGTTTCGTGGCATGTCTTTGAACTTTTTCAAGCTTAGCTATGTGCTTTGTGTGTGTGTGTGTGTGGTGTGTGTGTGTGTGTGTGTGTGTGTGTGTGTGTGTGTGTGTGTGTGTGTGTGTGTGTGTGTGTGTGTGTGTGTGTAGACAAGCACACATTCTCGCTTTCACACATATTTATGCATAGTTCTCCATCGAAGCCAATTATGAAAGAATGTACGATTTTGCATTTAAAATTTCAATATTTTTGTTTTGATTATTGCTTTGTTTATGTCTGAGCGAGCAGTAATGAAGTTGTATAAAAACTTCCTCGATAGTTTGTTAGTCAACTAAAAAAGAAAAAATCTGGCTGACTATGATAATATTTTGCTTGCAGACACACACTGGCTGAGCGATAATATGTGATTTTTAGGTTTTTTTTTTTTTTGGTCTGTTACTGCATATTTTTAGAGTGTATGTTTGAAAAGAAAGCATGTAGGCACTCCAACACAATGCATAGCAAAGACAGACGTGATAGAAAAAATAATAAAAGCTATAACACCAAAATATTTTTTTTTTCTCGCCCGAATATGAGCGACTGTCTCTGGGTGGAGTTACGTAGCCAACAGGGAATGGCTAGTTACCGATCTACATCCGTTCATTCATTCATCAA
Organism: Halocaridina rubra; assembly: GCA_037179515.1. NCBI lineage: Eukaryota > Metazoa > Arthropoda > Malacostraca > Decapoda > Atyidae > Halocaridina > Halocaridina rubra. The sequence goes on from JAXCGZ010000769.1 coordinate 14,597, forward strand.
CAAATGTGCCTAAACCCTCTCCTCTTTTTTACTTTTGCTACGAGTCCTCATGCTCGCGCGTTTGTATATTAGCACGCAAATACATTGAAAAAGAATGAATTTTTTTTTATGTCGGCTACCCCCCAAATTGGGGGAGACAGCCAAGGTAAATGAAATGTGGCACCATGAAGGGCAAAGAAAATTGTCCTCGTCGAGCCTGGACAACAAGAAAACGAGAGAAATAGAAAGAAATAAGAGATGGGGAGTGTTATGACTTGTCAGATATGAAGTGATAATAAGAATTGCTTCATAAGTACGCCAGGATATTCGGTGTAGATGTAGGCATAGATTAAGAACCGTAACTGAAAGAAGACTTAACATAGAGCTGTGTTGGTTAGTCTATAGTTCTTTAATGTCATCACTAACCGCTTGGAATTAACTACCAAATTCTACGATAGCCTAATCACCCAAATAAATGCTTACCATACTGGAAGAGGAGGGCTTTAATGGTGTCATTTTGCCAAGTATATCCAAAACTGGATAGACTTTAATGTCTCTTATTATCTTATTTGCTTAGCATTTCTAAACCTGACTTTAGATCCCAACAAATACCCTTTTTGGTCTTAAAACTTGACTCCCACTTACTATCTTCATATGGATTCCTTGGTTCTAGGACAACTGATCCAGTGACAACTGAACCAGTGGGCAATTGAACCAGTGGACAACTGAACCAGTGGACAACTGAACCAGTGGTCAACTGAACCAGTGACAATTGAACCAGTGACAACTGAACCTAACTTAACCTAACCTATTTATCTAGTTTAACCTAACCTTACCTTAGCAAACCTAACCTAACCTAACCTATTTATCTAACCCAACCCAACCTACTGGTTCAGTTGTCCACTGGTTCAGTTGTCACTCGTTCAGTTGTCCACTGGTTCAGTTGTACACTGGTTCAGTTGTAAACGGGTTCAGTCGTCCACTGGTTCAGTTGTCCACTGGTTGAATTGTCACAGGTTCAATTGTTACTGGTTCAGTTGTCACTGGTTCAATTGTTACTGGTTCAGTTGTCACTGGTTCAGTTGTCACTGGTTCAGTTGTCCGGTCACCGGATTCCTTACTGCAGTATCTTTAATTGGACAAACAACTATCGAAAACAGCTGAGGTCGTATACGAACTCCTTTAGGTAGCTCGATCCATATAAAGTACCTATCCTTCGTTAAGGAGGTTTCACCTGCTAAAAAACCAATGTGGATTATATATTATCCCTGAAATAAGGACAATGGAGTGGTATCCGTTGTTTAATAGCCCCGGTTAGATGCTCAGACAGGCATTTTGGAATCCAGTATTCTTTTTTTATTATTATTATTGTGACACCAGGACAGGCCAAAATTAAAATTAAAATAAATTTACCCTCATCGAGCCTGGGCACGAAGAAAATATAAAGAGAAATGGAGATGGGGAGTATTGTAACTTGTCAGATGTGAAGGGATAATAAACATGTGTAACGAATATCCAAGAATATTTGGTGTTGATGTAGGCATCGTTAGAGAACCGTAACAGAAGGAAGACTTAACATCGAACTGTTTCGGACAGTCTTATTTAAGTCTACAAGACTTACATTATCCCTTCACATCTGACATATCACAACATTCCCCATCGTTGTTTCTCTTTTCTTTATGTTTTCTTCGTGCCCAGGCCCAATGAGGGCAGAGGTTTTTTTTTTTTTGGCTCGTCCTGGTGCCACAATCATAAAAAAAAACTTAGATTCATCACCTTTTGAATCCAGAGGAAAGGTGAGATATGATAACAGCTTTTAAATTACACCTTTTTCTTAAAAGGATTTTTAGGAAACGATGCTTTAACTACGATTAGGAGCCACAATATCAAGCTTCGTAATTATTTTCAATACAAAAGTGGCAATTTCTTGTGCAAGACTAGTTGATAATTAAAATTTGTGAAACGAAGAATGCATTCACAGTTTGAAGCTAAGATATGATTAGTGTTTATAAATGAGAAGAGAAAAATATCAGGAGATAGGTACTCAAGAGCACAAGGCTTTTTCTCGTGAACACAATAGATAACTACACGTAAATAAGTAGTTAGTCTGTATTGCTGTTTTTATCAAAATTACCCCTCCCCGTCACTGTCTGAGGGTAGCAAGGACATGCACTCAGGGTAACGATTACACCTTCCAAAACAAGTCCTCCGCAAGAAGGCAACCGTCCTAGCTCTTGGTAGAAAGGGAGTCCGTGACATAAAACCGAAACCAAAAAACCCTCTCGTTGTACCAAATCCAATGTTTAATTAGTCAAGATCATGGTGTGCAATACTGGAATGCGAACTTCGAATGTAGGAATTTATATAAAGCAGGAGATATAGACTTGATTTATTGTCAAATGGATACAAGTGACGCAGTTTTGATCGAATAATATCTGTATATATGTTTAAAACTGTTGTTAGGGTCTAAGTTACTATAATGTAATGGCTTCATTTCTCTTTATGAGTTATGTTTAAAGCTGTGCCATTGCACAAAGGTATGGCTTAATCCTAAGAAGATTATGGCAGGTGCAGAAGCCATTCGAATGCCTTAAGGTAATGCGAGGAGTGCAGAACTACAGACAAAAGGAGATTATTTCATATGACTGAACGCAGTCGATGGAGTTAGGCAGTAAAAGTTAATACCAAAAAAACATAAAAAAAAAATTCAAAATGAAACTCAGTAAGGTGAAAAAAAAAATCAAGAAAAATGCAGCTGATATACGCATATATATCTATAGAGGAAATGGAAAACCAAAAATAAGAAAAAAAAAATTTCCAAATGAAACTTAGTAAGGTGGAAAAAACAAGAAGAGGGCAGCTGATATACGAATATATATTTATAATGGCAAAGGAAATTTAATTACAAAACGTCTTCCGTATAGAATATTAGCCGTTCAGTGGCAGCTATGCTTAAGTAATATTTAACTCTTGACATATTTTGTCCACAGTAATTATTTCCTTAATATGTTAATTAATTAACTTATTTATTACAATACTCTCCCCTTATTTGTATATTTATCTATACATTTACTCTTGTGGCAATATATTATTTTTAATTCTTTATTTCTCTCGTTATTTATTTGGTACTTTTCACAAAAAGGCATCTCATATATGATCACAAAAGGACCGAGACATAGAGAAATCTGATCTTGACAAACTTTTATTCACTCACAAAAAATAAAGGAAGAAAGAGATAGACTTTTTTTTGGCTTAGCAAAGGGGATAGCTCTTAATACAAAGAGTTGCAAAAAATAAATAATGAGAGAGTATATCTATCTATCTATCTATCTATCTATCTATTTATCTATCTATATATCTATCTATCTATCTATCTATATACATACATACATATATATATATATATATATATATATATATATATATATATATATATATATATATATATATATATATATATATATAATTTTTCATTTAAATACTTTACATTTGTATACATTACTAAATATTTTCTTGGTCAAGCTTTTGCATTTAGCCTCAATTAATTAGCGCTTCCGAAACTGTATGAGTTGTTTGATTTATATGATATATGTGCATATATATATATATATATATATATATATATATATATATATATATATATATATATATATATATATATATATATATATATATATGGTTAGTAGGTTGGCTTTGGCACCAGACGCCAGTTGAAATACTACAACTGAATGTATTGCAGACGTAACTAAGATTCGCCTAGACAGCTCCAGGTTAAGTCTTCCTTCAGGCACGGTTCATTCCTTATGCCTACGTCTACATCGAATATTCTGGTGTGTTCGTTACACATCTCTTGCTATCCCATTACATTTGACAAGTCACAGCACTCCCCTACTCTGTTTCTTTTTGCTCTCTTTTCCCTCAATTTTACCATAATTATGGAAGGTCCACAGCTTTTGGCCCCCAGTACCCAGCATAGAGGGGTTCTAAGAATACTCTGGGGTCTTGTTGACTTCACTATTGGCGTGAGGGCAAACATGCTTGGTGGTAGTAATGATTCTGCCCTTAACCTTGCGCCTCCTGAAATATCCGCTTCCGTCACTCTTCACTTTTCTAACATTCGTGGCCTGAATTCAATTCACATTGCTTGAAACTTCTTGAATCTAGCTCACTTATATCTGATCACCAGTACTGCTTCTGCGAGACAAGATCCACTTGTGACTTCTCCTATCTTACTCAAGTACAGTCATCTTCGCTGAGGAACTATTTTGTTGTCACCCTTGATATCTCTAAGGCTTTGGACAGACTCCTGCACAAGGCTCTATTGGCCAGCTCCCTGCGAATGGATTACCCCTTCTCTCTGTTCTCTGATTTCCAATGTTCTTTCTGACCGTGTTGACGGCTCAGCATCTAGGTCATTCCCTGTTACCAGTGGTGTTCTACATGGCTCTATTCTTTCACCTATTCTTTTCCTTCTCTTTATCAACGATCATCTTTAGTCCCATTCTCCTCTCCTCTCCACGCCTTTGCCATCGATTCTACCCTTCATTTTTCCTTTGCCTTCTCTTCATAACCTTTATAGTCTACTCGTAATAAGTCTCGTATCAATCTCTCTTTCACTCTCAACTCCGTTTGCAGAGGGTATCTGAGTGGGGCACCCAAAATTTAGTTAAATTTAATCCCACCAAGACACAGTATCTGGCTATCTCTATATTATATTCTCCTCCTGATAACCCTATTTTCCTCAAAACTAACGAAATTTATCCTCTTAATTCTATTAATAAATTAGGAATCCATATAGCCTCTAACTTGTCTTGGAGGAGTCAAATAATCCAAATTTCTGAATTTGCATCCAAACATGTGTGGGTTCTGTTTCGTTTTCGTCATTACTTTTCCTCTTGCCAGTTACTTAAAATCTATAAAGGTGTTATCCGTCCCTGTTTAGAATACTGCTCGCATATCTGGTGTGCTTCTTCTTATACTTATCTCCTTGATAAAGTTGATCCAAGGCAGTCTGACTCATCAATAACCCTTCTCTTACTTTTAATCTGGCTTCGCTTTCTCTTCGCCGTAAGGTATCATCCCTTTCTCTTTTCTATGGCTACTACTTCCATTCCATACCTCCCCCCCAACTGCCAAGGACGTGTAACACTCTCCAAGCAACCTCATCTCACATTTACTGTGTGAGATTTATAGGTCGCGGAAAGGTATGTGTAATGACTGTTTCTTTCCATCCACCATCTGACTCTGGAACTTTCTTCCTCCTTCTGTCTTTTATAATCCTTATAACTTATCTTCCTTCAAAAAGTGGATCTATCGTCATCTCAAGGCTTAATCGTGCCATATCTCTACTGCCTTAATACTTCGACTATTCTTTCAGCCAGTTCTTTTCCTATTATGTATCATTCACTTATTTCTACCTTGTCCTTAGCCCTCTACTTTTTCCTCGTCTTAATGGTTTCTTCGTATCCTGGCCTGATGAGGGCAATTTTCTTGCCTGTCCTCGTGTCACACTCATACAAAAAATGTGCAGTATGAGATATTAACTGACTGAGATTTCCATTCTTGAAGAGAGTGAAATAACTTGCATAGTTCCAGTTAAACCAGGTTGGTGCTGTAGAGAATTAAAATGCTTGTCAATCTTTTAGTAAAATGCATAAGTTACTCTTCTCCGGTTAAACCATGAAATTCCTGTGTAAGCTTGTGGCCAAACGACACCTAACCATGCTTCTGCTAGATTTTATTCCAGAACTCGATTCATGACTCCTATACGGGATGAGCGAGGTGAGAATCCATATTTTAGCCAATTTTACATTGTTTCGATGGCCTTAGAATCCCATTTTAATGCAAAACTCTGTCAGAGGAGATCTACGTTGAGTACAACTGATATTTTCAGCTTTTCCTTGAGCAATAAAATGTGGAAAATTGTGAGAAAGAATGTACCGAGTCATATAATATCTAATGTTGGATTATAAAGGCATATATATATATATATATATATATATATATATATATATATATATATATATATATATATATATATATATATATATATATATATACATATATATATATGTATATATACATATATGTATATATATATATATATATATATATATATATATATATATATATATATATATATATATATATATATATATATATATATATATATATATATATATATATATATATATATATATATATATATATATATATATATATATATACACGCATTCTGACACATTGGTGTTAGTGACTGCAATCATTAGCGAAATTCTGAGATATGATTTGCCAGTGCGATAACTCTTGAAAATTTGGTTGTGTCACAATATACTTCTTTCAGAATTTACACCGATAATTGGTAATTAGGCTTTTCTCTGAAACTTTTATAAATTTGATGACCATTACTCTTTATTTGTTATTTATTTAAAATAAAAGAAATAGTTTTTCTTTTGATTCAGATTTTTTTAATTTAATTTATATCAGCACTTTGATTCTTTTACTCCGTCGACTACAAAACTCCCTCACAAAGGTGAGCAGCATAGCAAACAATAGCTATAACTGATCTTATGGCTTGTACAATTGTTACTCATTTTACATGGCTTTAATTAGTGCGGTTTTGAGTATACATGTCAGGAAAATATTAAGAAGATAATTAACAAACATTTTCCCACATAAAATGCATTAAAGTAACCACCGTATTGGTTTTACTCATATTTAAATTGTATTTGGCAAAGTTTAAGTAAAAACAAATCTAGCAATAATTCAGAGTGCACAATAGGATGTGAAAAGATAATATGCTAATTACAGACACAGTGACATAAGGGTATGCGAATTTTTATTTATATGGGAAGTGGTGGGTCCAATTAACAGCGTAAAACGAGAGACAACTATAATTATGGAAGAAAAGTATTTCTCATCTAAAAACTATATAAAAATATTCTTTTAGAAAATTGGAGATAACATAAGTAAACATGTACGTACCGTAAAATGTTTAACTTTCTGAAGATAAATACAAGTTTAATACTGAAAAAATGCTTAGATAAAATGCTTATGAACACTCTCCAGCCTTGGTACTTTTAGAAAAAAACTGCAATTGCTAAAACAGACTTATATCTCAATTCTCTCATCCTTTAAAAACAAAAGTAACTAATATTGAAATGTGCTTAGCAGAAATGCTTAGAAAAACATTCTCCATATTTAATACCTTTTCCTGACCTTTGAATACAAAGAACAGAAGTAAACATGTATTGTTCATTTCTTAGCCTTTGGAAAAAAAAATTACCATTGTCATAATATACTGAGTTGAAATGTCTATGAACAGTGCCAGCTTTGATGTCTTTTCCTGACCTAATTGATCAATTTAAAATCTTAAATTGCGCAGAATCACATGCAGAAAAACTTCTCTCAACACCTGTTAACGATGCAATTGCTGTAAATTACTGCTTACGAGCACCCATTACAATTGCTTTATATCATTTGCAAAATCCTTAACAACACAAAGGAATTCTACATTTTTGCCAAAATGTAGCCCTTAAAATAGTGCACTTCTTCCATGGAATGACATGAAAGTTGTAAAATAGTGTGGTTGGCACTCACAGTCATTCTGCTCTGCAATGTGTCACTGCTCGGGAGTCAGAGACCTACCTTGATATCTTTCACCCATTACATTTGCTAGATAGAGTGAAGTTGTCAAATCTATATTTATTCTTAGCTCAAAATATCTCCATCTTGGTTTCATATTTGTGCCTTTATTACTTCTAAAAACTTATATAAAAATGAAATAACCTGAAATTATTTGGCTACTAATCAATGAATATATAAAAGCCATATACCCTCTTATAAGAAGGATGGTTGATTCAAAGCAAAATATCTAGACTCTTTGCTGGAAGAAAATACATTGGAGGGGATTTCCAGTCCCCTCGTTCTACCCCATTTAGTTGAACTTTACGGTAGGGGAACACAGAGGAAGTACTCCTATATCATTACCCAGGGGGAAGAATTACATTCATTTCCATTGGAATAAATTGCGTAACTGTACAGTTAACTAAATGGAGTTAGACATATTACCATATTTTGTAAAAAAAAAAAATAATAAATAAATCATTCTGATTTAAATCATGACTTTTACTCTGATTTAAATCAATTTAACTCAGGTGATTTAAATAATTTTATTTAAATCAGGTGATTTAAATAATTTGTTTTTGATCATTACAATTGTGGTATTATGTATGAATAAATAGCAGTTACTATTGAAAGTCCTATTTTGAGATTAGCAGTTATGATTGTGCATTATATTTTAAGTAATTACTTTATTTATCTACGTTCTTAAATAATGTTACTCTGCTCTTCCAGGCCCTGTGAGATAATAAAACATGAAGCCACCTCGCTGGGCTAAAAGATTTTGGTGTGATTTCACCAAGAAGGAGTTCATACCAATCAAGATACTCTTTTTCGTCATCTATGGAGGTAAGTAGAATCGAAAAAATGGGCAAAAGTTGAGGACATACTTCTTTTACTCTCTATAAATATAAATATAATTATGTAAATATATTTTTTCTGCATTTGGAGAGAGAGAGAGAGAGAGAGAGAGAGAGAGAGAGAGAGAGAGGAGAGAGAGAGAGAGAGAGAGAGAGAGAGAGAGAGAGAGAGAGAGAGAGAGAGAGAGAGAGAGAGAAATTATTATAATAATAATGTAATAATAATAATAATTAAAATAATAATAATAACAACAATGATAATGATAATTCTACTACTACTACTAATACTACTACTACTACTACTACTACTACTACTACATAATAATAATAATAATAATAATAATAATAATAATAATAATAATAATAATAATAATAATAATAATAATAATAATAATAATAATAATAATAATAATAATAATACAAAGCAGAAGAAGGAGAAGAAGAAGAAGAAGAAGAAGAAGAAGAAGAAGAAGAAGAAGAAGAAGAAGAAGAAGAAGAAGAAGAAGAAACCCAATTAGAATATGTGGACGAATATTCGCCTTACACACACTCACACACTTATACACGCACACACACACACACGCACACACACACACACACACACATATACATATACATATATATTTCGTATTATAGTATGATTTTTATATATTTGATGAGTATGATGAATGTGTTCATAAATAATCGTAAGCATGAATATTGAGTTTGCTGCCAAAACCAGCATAGATACCATGAGTTGTGTATTTTTTTTCAGATTATTTTTCCCTGATTTCCTATTTTATCACTACAGTTTTATCTTTCATTTCTTACTCCTTATTTCCTGCTGCCAAATTTTCCTTTTTCTTCCAGCGTTTACTGGCTATCGTAAAAAGTTAAAAGAGTGTAAAAGTAATTTTTATAAGAAATACAAATTTTCTACCGTGACATAATTTTTGTTTTCAGTAACAACAGGTATTGATCAAAAGTTGCTATGCATACATCTTTTATTATACACGGTAATTTAAGACACATATGATGTAGGCTTTACTACATTGACTATGCTTTGCTAATTACATAGCCTATAATATACATTTTAACTTTTTATCATAATAATTCACTTTCTTGAGTGAATCTTTTGTTTCATCCCCAATTATTTTTTTTTTGCAGAGTTTCTGTATGTGAGTATACATCATTTCTCTCATCCATAGCTGTAGTATATCTTCTTTCTTACATATATACATGTACAATGGCCACAGTTCCGCTTGTAAAGGGGATGGCCAAGTCACGGCACACACATTGACCATAGGTCAAGAATACCTCGATCACTCCTCATAGTATCGCTTTTACTCGTCATAATAATCACCTTCTCATTAAAAGGAATGTAAGGAATCAGTCACAGCCGTAGACATTATTATGTATATATATATATATATATATATATATATATATATATATATATATATATATATATATATATATATATATATATATATAAAGATAATTTAACCTTGTTAAAAAGATTTGTTAATGTATCCTGGATCCTCTCTCAATCTCTCTTTTTCTTCTCTACGTTATATGTGTCAATTTTTTCAATGTTGGTAGTGGACACAGACTGTCTGAAGCTGAGAAATTGAAGCTAGATGCCCTTTCTATCACCCCGCCGCGAGGTCAAACGCGAGGTCGTACCTTCCATGTAGAGAATTCTATCGCTGTGTTATTGCTGTTCCATCTCTCAGTCTTTAAATAGCTCATAAAAATAATAATTTGGTTATTATATCCTAATTTGTTATGAATAAAAAGAAAAACTTATATTTTAGACTTTTTTGATCTCAGTGGCTGCAGTTGCTTATCCATTTTTTTTTTTTATGTTTTATGTGTCTGTATTAGTCTTTCTTTTGGGGTGGACATAGATGAATCGAAACTGGGGAATTAAGGCTGGATACCCTTCCTATCGCCCCGCCATGGGTTCAAGCTCTGGTCCACCACTTCCCGAGTAGAGCACGCTATCCATCACGCTACGGCGACCCCCTCATTTGCTTATCTAGTGCAGGAGAATATCTGGACATTTTTTAATTTTACTAATTGCCATACGTCCATTGTAAAGCTAACTGGAAACGTTGTGTTTCTTGATCATGAATTCGTGTTTCCCAATTCTTCATTTTGTCTGCTTGTTGGGCCGGAACTGGATCCCACGACCGTGATATTGACAAATCACTTGACCTTCCCATTGCCTGAACGAGGTTGTATATTATTTGATTATTATTGCTTTCACTGGCGGATAGCATTGGCTGGGGTTCAATGCCGCAGCGGGACGTTTAGAATGGTATCCAGCCATAATCCCTCAACTTAATCATGTCTGTGTCCAACCCTATTGGAATGGAGAGTAATTGTGACATAAAAAGATTATGCTTTTAATGGTTATTACTCAGTTGTTTTCATAATTTTCTTTCATATTAATCGTAGTTTCTTTTCCGTGTGGGAAATTTTATTTCATCCTTCAAGTCTAAGTGAGATATCGTTTTGCTGATGCATGGATTATATTTGAACAATTACATCAACGTTTTAGTCTAATGGCCATAAAGCCTTGATATCTCTCAATTGCTGACTTTATCCACTAACTTATACGTTATGAATGGAACAGTCTCTTATTCAAATATCCTCTTTTTCTGTCCTTCTCTTACGTAATATGAGAATAGTTTTTTGCTACTTGGTAAAAAAAAGAAAAAAAGGGGTATTTGCTATGCTTATAAGCACTGATTAGCCGTTATTTAGTTTTACTTAATGCTGGCGTCACACATAGCCAAAATTCCCGACCCGACTCTTAAGACCGTCTAAAGACGGAATCCTCCCGACAGAATGACGTCATTACGATAATCGGGTGTAATCGTTCGTCCGCGTACGACGGAATCCTAATGGTCCTACGTAGTTTAAAACAATCGAGGGGGTCCTGAACCGTCGTGGAGGGTCTACGATAATTGGCTGCTGCACCCAATAATCTCTGTGATTCGGAAGACCAAATCAGTCGTAGAAGACTGCGTACGACGGGTAAGATCGATCTTCTTGATTGTTCGCGGGCGTAGGAGAAGGCGTATGCCCGCGTACGATCCAGAGGATCGATCCTACCCGGCGTACGCAGTCCTCCGGGTCTGGAACCGTTAAAAATTTAAAAATTCGCCTATACGTCTAGCAGCGCAGTACGAAGAGACAGCGCGCGCATGCGTGATCTCATTTCTGACAACCCAGTCCTGGGCGTTCAGTTTTCCTGCTCCGCTTGCCGCATTTCTTATTGTTTTAGCATGATATTAGTGCATTTCTTATTGTTTACCATGATATTAGTGCATTTATTTTTTCCCTCATGTGTTCTTGCAGTGACAGTGTTGTTAAATTTCATTTTTTGCTGTTGTATTTTGATGTGGTTTCCCATTCCAGTGCCTTTTACATTTGTTTACATAGGAATATGTAGTCAATTGTTTTTTTATTTGAGTATTCTCATATGTAATTTTTTCAGTACACTTATATTATTACATGGGGATATGTCTTGCCATACTTGTGTATTTTCTCATAATGAAATTTATATATTTTTGTACAGTATATATTTTTGTATCTTAAAAATAAAATTATTATTTTCTGTTCATTTCCTGTTTATTACTTATATCATCATTTTACTATAATATATATTTATATATGACCATTAATATTGGTCATGCAATAAAGCATATATTTCCCATATAATATTGTGAAATCAATATATCAAAATATGAATTAATCAATCCATAAATGTGTCAAACAAATACATGAAATATATTAACATACATGGCCAACATATATTTACTTATATATATAAGTAGCTGAAGTGCCAAATATATAAATCAGGGTTATACTTTCACAAATATCCCATATATATATATATATATATATATATATATATATATATATATATATATATATATATATATATATATATATATATATATATATATATATATATTTCCATATATTTATTGTTCACTAGGATCAATTCTAACATAATTATATAAATGGAAAAGTAAGGGCAAATATAACTATACCATATTACTTTTTATTTGCGTTTACCAGTACATACAACTTACATTTGAAGGATTCTGTGAATGACAGAGATGAAACATTATTACATTATTAAATGTAAAATATTAAACTTAATATCTTCTCAGTATAAAATAATGAAAATGAAACATATTAAGATCAGTTATTGTAATATGTGAAAAACAAATGACTTAAAATAAATTACATATCTATATGGGAATAAAATGCTAAAATTAAAGTTACATACGTCGTCCTTTAAACCATTCTCTCTTGCCACGATACCCTTCCTTCAGGGGAATTACAGTATTCCTCCCGACTGCGTACAACCCCCTACGAACGTGTACGTTCCCCTGCGATGGGTCGGGAGCGTCGGGAGCATGGTCGGTCCAGTCGTAACGGTCAAAAATTTAAATTTCCCGTTTTCTATGATGAGACGTTTGCGTACGATCAGTCGTATGCTAAATTACGCGTCCAGACGACTCCGTACGACTGCAATTACGATCCATAGGACTGCTTACGCGGACGTACGACGCACTTCCGACAGGCACAGGAATGCACCTGTCGGCTAAAAAATCTGCCGGATCCCCAAGGATTGAGCAAAGATTCCGTCGGAACGCGGTCTTAAGAGTTGGGTCGGGAGTTTTGGCTATGTGTGACGCCAGCATAAGATAACTTATATATTCTACTCTATTTTTTATGTTTTAAATTTTGCTGCTAAAAACTGAAATTATTTTGATCAACATATAATTCTTTAAAGGTACACAATAGTTGGAAAGGTAAGTTTCCTTATATATAAGCTCAGAGCAAGTAATTTCATTTTTGTTTGCTTTATCTTCGTAAACAAATAGATAGGAAATAATTACAAAAAAAGAAAACGTAGATATATAATATTAATCTATATATTTATCTATACGTCTATCTATCTATCTATCTATCTACCTATCTATCTATCTATCTATCTATCTATCTATCTATCTATCTATCTTTCTATCTATCTATCTATCTATCTATCTATCTATCTATCTATCTATCTATCTATCTGTATATATATATATATATATATATATATATATATATATATATATATATATATATATATATATATATATATATATATATATATATATATATTAACAAACACCAAGAGTAACAAAGTAACATATGAAAATAGCTTCCTAAATTTAGGTGGTCATCAGTCACTATGACAGAAGGCAGATATATTCAAGGCTTTGGCATCAACCTTGAGGCTCAAATTAATTACTCTTTCCAGTTTCACTGGGAAAGGAACACCGTCGTCAAAGTCGAGTTTTCTAAGTATAAATCTTGTTAATGAAATTTTTTTTTCTCTGACAACAGTTTTATGTGAATAGGTGACCATGGCAGTGAAATTACAAAATTATAGTTATTTTGATGATGATAATAATAATGATAATAGTAATAATAATAATAATAATAATAATAACAATAATAATAATAATGATAATAATAATAATAATAATAATAATAATAATAATAATAATAATAATAATAATAATAATAATAATAATAATAATAATAATGATATAATAATAATAATAATAATAATAATAATAATAATAATAATAATAATAATAATAATAATAATAATAATAATAATAATAATAATAATAATAATAATAATATCAATAATAATAATAATAATCATAATAATAATAATAACAATAATAATAATAATAATAATAATAATAATAATAATAATAATAATAATAATAATAATAATAATAAAAATAATAATAATAATAATAAGAAGAATAATAATAATGATAATAATGATAATAATAATAATAATAATAATGATAATAATAACAATAATAATAATAATAATCATAATAATAATAATAATAATAATAATAATAATAATAATAATAATAATAATAATAATAATGATAATAATAATAATAATAATAATAATAATAATAATAATAATAATAATAATAATAATAATAATAATAATAATGATAATAATAAAAATAATATTATTAATAATATTAATAATAATAATAATAAAAATAATAATAATAATAATAATAATAATAATAATAATAATAATAATAATAATAATGATAATATTAATAATAATAATAATAATGATAATAATAATAATAATAATAATAATGATAATAATAATAATAATAATAATAATAATAATAATAATAATAATAATAATAATAATAATAATAATAATAATAATAATAATAATAATGATAATAATAATATAATCATAATAATAATAATAATAATAATGAATTAGTCTTTAGCATTTAAATTCCTAAGAACATACTGTACTGCAAGAGAAACTAATAGCTAAATAAATAAAGACTTAAAAATAAGAACTGGATTCACGTACTGTCTCAAAGAAGTGAGTGGAGAAATATTGTGTAAAATGATGCGGGCTATAGAGATTTCTCGCACCAGATAGCACAGTAACATAGGACGGTGGATATAGGCGAGTTGCCAGGAGTTTAATTGGTGAGAGGACACCAGCTATTGCTGTCGGCCCTTGCGGAAGATGATCCTTGCCCATTTTCCTAGTGGATGACCCAAACAGGGTGATTGAGAGGAATTGTGGCAGCCCTTTATCCCCAAGAAGCAATGTGGAAAGATCGGGGTATATTAGATTCTATTATATGGGTGACTTGACTCGGCCATCCCCTTACAAGTGGGTCTATGGCCATTGTAAATATATGTATGCATATAAATGTATGAATGCCTCTCATAGGCCGGATACTTAAAAGTCTTCAATGATTTTAATTGGTTAATCCAGATGATTTTGATAAAAAGGTAAAAAAGAGAGAGATACATTAGTTATGTAACATATATATTAAAATTCACTACTTTATTGACATCTCAATATATTCACATATGTTTTTCATTATAAATGCAAAAAAGGCAACTAGATTTTTCCGAGTATGAATAAGACAAATTATTATGTAATTTAACGAAGGAATGAATAATGAAATAACGAATAGGTGAATAATATAATTAATAAATAAGTAGATAACTATAAACATATAGACTGTATCTATATCCATGAGCTATTTTCCTCTTATAAGGGAAGTGGCTGAATCAAAGCAAAATACTCTAACTCTTTGGGAAGAGAAAATGCTAAGGATGGGATTCCCAGCTCCCTCGCTCTTCCCCATTTAGTCGACTTTTACGACACGCAGGGGAACATGAAGGATATAGCTTAGCCCCCCTCCCACAGGAGGAAGGCTATATATACATTCGTAATATACTTGTCTAGTCTTGGCTTTTCTTGATTTCTTTTCCCTTCCATGCACGACCTTTTTTGATGACTCAGCAGTAGGTCATGGAGTAAAGGGGGGTTTACACGGGCAAACGGTTCGTCGAACGCGGTTCGACAGACAAGTGTTTGAAGTGATGTTCGAACGTGTGAACGGGGTATTTGGTTTTCGAACACGTTTGTCGGACGTGTTCGACAACCAAATACCCCGTTCACACGTTCGAACATCACATCAAACACTTGTCTGTCGAACCGCGTTCGACGAACCGTTTGACCGTGTAAACCCCCTTTAAGTGGGGTTTACACGGTCAAACGGTTCGTCGAACGCGGTTCGACAGACAAGTGTTTGATGTGATGTTCGAACGTGTGAACGGGGTATTTGGTTGTCGAACGCGTTTGTCGAACGTGTACGACAACCAAATACCCCGTTCACACGTTCGAACATCACTTCAAACACTTGTCTGTCGAACCGCGTTCGACGAACCGTTTGACCGTGTAAACCCCCCTTAAGAAGTAGTGATTGGGCCATTATCAAGCTGATGGATCAGGAATTTCAGATTGCATACCTAGTTATCAAGGTTGGCTCAAGGTTTCCGCCATGTGCAATTTCAATTTTCATTTTTATTTTATTTTTACTTTGCAACTTGAGTATGATTCTTTGCTTGCAGCACAATGCATTCTGTCAAGGTTCTTTGTCAGACGGATGTCATTGTCATTTGTGAAATTGCTGGCATTGTTGTTGGGTTCTTATTTGAACATTTTGTATGTACTTATTACTCTTGATATAAAGTTTTGTTGTTGTCGTTATTGTTATTATTATTATTAATATTATTATTATTATTATTATTATTATTATTATTATTATTATTATTATTATTATTATTATTATTATTATTATTATTATTATTATTATTATTATTATTATTATTATTATTATTATTATTATTACTATAATTCTTATTACCATTAATATTATTAATCAGCTAATCTCACTTCCTTGTCGGGAATAAAACCTGCTGACTCTAGTTTAGAGTTAGCCACTGCGTCCATTACTCTCCGTTTTATCCCCCTCCCCATCCCACAAGTTGCCTGCGAACACATTTAATTCTCCTCCTCAACATCCAAGGCTAGCTAGATGAAACAAATGTAATGAAATTGCCCATTTTTAAATGTCTTCAAATAATCCCTCTTCCTTGTCGGGAATCGAATCTGTGAATTCTAGTTAAGAGCAACCAGCTTAGTCCACTAGACCACAGAGGCTGTATAAGAGAGAGAACTGGATTATCCTCTGATAACACTAGATGGAGGAACGCCACTGTTACCATTAATCTCCGTGCTACCTCCTCCCCAACCCACCTATGTGGTTTAGTGGACTAAGCTGCATTGCTCTAAATTAGAGTTCGCAGGTTAGATTCGCAACAAGGATGGAAGATCATCTGGAGACATTTCAAAATGCGAAAATGGATTACATAATTTTATTCTAACTACCCTTGGATGTTGAGGAGGGGATTTAAATTTGCTCAGTCTCCACAAGTAGGTTGAGGAAGGGGGTAAAATGGAGATTAATGGTCGCAGTGGCATCTCCCTGTCTGAAACTATCAGAGGATAATCCAATTCTCTCTCTTATGCAGCCTCTGTGGTCTAGTGGACTAAAACTGCGTTGCCCTAAACTAGAGTTAGCAGGTTCGATTCCCGACAAGGAAGGGAGAGTATCTGAAGATATATAAAAATGCGCAATTACATTATAGTTGTTTCATTATTATAATAATAATAATAATAATAATAATAATAATAATTATTATTATTATTATTATTATTATTATTATTATTATTATTATTATTATTATTATTATTATTATTATTATCATTATTATTATTATTATTATTATTATTATTATTATTATTATTATTATTATTATTATTATTATTATTATTATTATTATTATAATAATAATAATTATTGTTATTATTATTATTATTATTACTATTATTATTATTATAATTATTATTATTATTATTATTATTATTATTATTATTATTATTATTATTATTATTATTATTATTATTATTATTATTATTATTACTATTATTTTATTATTACATAAATATTGTCAACGCTGGTAGTATAGTCTCCTATAAATGTTACACTCTTAGCTTACGGTTAACGCTTAATGAATATTCATAATTCAAATTACTATTACCAGGCTCTATGAAAATAATAATAACATAGCGGTAATTATAGGAATTAAAGTAAAACATAGATCTTTTTGCCGGTTTACATGTCATTATTAGTCCCCATTCGAATGGGGGTGGACGTAAGCGGGTCGAAGGTGGGGGAATAGGGCTTGTTGCTATTCTTATCACCGTGCGGCGTTATCGAACTCACAAATGTCAGGCTGGTCTCTTTCCGACTCATGCGTCCTATCATTGAGCTACTGCGAGGTCTAGACTTTTTTCTTTTCCTACTATAGAGGCTAATGGAACCCTGTCCATCTCTCCATTAATGGTGTGACTGACGTGGCCATGAATGGTGTTGCAGGTAATATTGCTGAAAAGTGATGGAGCTGGAAATGGAAATTTTGCTGCTGTAATTGCTGTTGTCAGGGTTAGTATTAATCATCGTTACCTCAAATGTCGGTCAGTAGTCATCATTTTTTTTTTCTAAATAGGGTGATTATCATTATTGCTGTTGTTTATGGGCCATGCTGTGAAAACAGTTAGGGGAAAAATTGGAGTTTTTAGACGTTGCTGGTGATGTAGTGCAAGACTCTGGGATATCACCTCTACGTTACTCCTCTTGAAAAATTATTTTAAGTTGTTTGGACCATGACCAGGAAGTTCAGGAGCTAGAATGAAAACCGTTTGTTTATACTTGAGAAATGGACTTCCTTTTGACACCATTAGTGCAAGGTTACATTTGATTTGCAGTGACTGCCGTGAGTTGGCAATTATCTTAATGATCACAAAAGCTCATATAATTTTTTATTTACGACTTTTTGCGTATTCCTTGAATTTAAGTTGAAACGAGAGTTTTA
Source organism: Halocaridina rubra (assembly GCA_037179515.1). Lineage (NCBI taxonomy): Eukaryota > Metazoa > Arthropoda > Malacostraca > Decapoda > Atyidae > Halocaridina > Halocaridina rubra. The sequence goes on from JAXCGZ010000769.1 coordinate 33,415, forward strand.
AGACATTAAATACACTTTCACAGACTCGTAGCGAGCGATGCTTCAGATTGGAGAAAATTCTGATATTAAGTGACTTATGTAGTGGGGGGGACAGAATAGTCTCCGTGGCAAAATGGTAGCGTCCGCGACTCTGAGGCGGCAGGTCGAGGGTTCGCGCCCCGTCACGGACTGAGGTTAGTAAGGGCATACACTCAGGGTAACGATTACATCTGCAAAAAAAAAACAAGTCCTTCGCAAGAAGGCAAACGTCCTAGCCCTTAGTAGAAAAGGGAGTTCGCGACGTAAAACCGGGGACAGAATGTTTCCTCCGTTTTCTCCTGCGTGTCGTAAAGTTGACTAAATGGGGAGGTGCAAGGGGATTGGGAATCCCGCCCTGCATGTACTTCCCCCAAAAGTCAAGGTATTTAGATTTGACTCTGCCATCCCCGTCTAAAGGGGAATATGGCTCTTTTACATAGATAGATAGATAGATAGATAGATAGATAGATAGATAGATAGGTAGATAGACTCTGACATCCCCGTCTAATGGGGAGTATGGCTCTTTTATATAGATAGATAGATAGACTCTGCCATCCCCGTCTAATGGGGAATATGGGTCTTTTATATCTATCTATCTATCTATCTATCTATCTATCTATCTATCTATCTATCTATCTATCTATCTATCTATCTATCTATCTATCTATCTATCTATCTAAATATCTATCTATCTATCTGTCTATCTATATACCTATCTATCTATCACTCACACATATTTACGCACACACACCTGTAAGGAATAAGGTAAATACTGACTTTGTGTATTTATCTTATATAGCAACGTCATGCCTGGAAACGGTATTTGCAAATCTATAAGAATATAATGCATTACTCTATAGTGCCTATTCACAGGGTTAGGAACAGATGATGTCGCTTCAGGCATCCTTCTTTTTTATTCAGAGGTTATAGAGACCCATACAGCAAAGGGACTTGCTGACTCATGACTTTTGTTTGTGGAAATTTTTACCTTGATCATGGTGACATTTACTGCGCCTTCCCTAAATCGTATATAATTGTAATCTGGAATAATAATGTTTTTCATTAAATTTTTTTTGCCGTTTAATGTGAGTCTCTAAATCCCCATTATGGGGATGGCACGGACAGCCCGGAGCATGGGGCTTAAGGCTAAATGCCAACCTTAACGCCTGGATGTGGACTGGATTGTGGGTCTGTCGTTTCTTGAGTCAAGTGTTCTAGCCACTGCTCTACAGCGGTCCCCTGTTTTTATCACAGTCCTTACTTATCGTCGTCATCATCATCATCATCATCACGACCATGATGATGATCATCATCAGACACTTGATTATCAAGTGAAAATCACTTTTTTTTTTTTACTAATGTTTAGACAAAAAAGGGCATGTTTTTTTATCGTATGTTTCAAACAAAAAGCTTATTACTGTAGTTCTCCGATTTACCCACAAAGAACAAAGAGCTTAGTATTTAAATATAAAAAGAGTTTTATTACGCAACCTTAACTTAGAAACCTTAATTGAATATTACATTTATGATAGCTTAATATAAATCTTAACTATCTACTTGACCTATGT
>JAXCGZ010000770.1:0-2500 GCA_037179515.1 Halocaridina rubra
GGTCATGTAGTCACCGTGGCTCAGGTAGTAGCGTTCGCGACTTTGAGGCGTCAGGTCGTGGGTTCGCGCCCCACCACGATCTGAGGATAACAAGGACATGCACTCAGGGTAACGATTACATTTGCCAAAATAAGTCCTTCGCAAGAAGGCAACCGTCTTAGCCTTTGGCAGAAAAGAGAGTCCGTGACGTAAAACAAGCTTTTTATTTTCTTCCTGTCCTATTTCTCCCATTCATTGTTCATTTTGGATTTTTTTTTGTTTACATATTTTATTTTTACATATTTATATTTTTACATATTCAACGAAGTCCTCTTATGGAGGAGAAATGGCATACAATCATAAGTTTTTTATTGTTCTTAATTATATCTATTTGTCTTATTTCCCAATTTGCTTGCTTGCTTATTTGCTTTAAGGGCTAAATTTCCATTGTTCTATCATCATTTCTTGATTAGGTGAAAAATATACCTTAAAAGTGTAGGAATTTTTCTATTTTAAAGCATTTTTACAATTTAAAAAAAATCATGGACCAGTGCGTAATACTGCAGACGAAAATAATTAGTTTCTAATTATTTCTTCATGATGAAATAGAGTTACTGTTCCACCAGTGACTCCAATACTTGAAGTTGCTTTCGCACTCGGTCTTCTTACTCATATGCATTACTTGAATAATTAATTTTACTATCTCCATTCTGTAAAGAATATCTACTGTAATCATATCCAATTAAGAACTTTTAGGTATTTATTCATTTGTTTAAAGAAAAAAAAAAGACATACTTCAATGCATAGATTTTATCAAAAACAATATTATGTCAGAACAGAAGTTAGGTTCAACAAAAAAAATTTTCTCAAATTTCCATTAATTTTTTCATTTTGACTTATCAATTTATCGTCTTACGTTAATGAAATATTCAAGACATTGCTCGATTACCTTCTATTTACCTATCAGCTAATTTTTTTTTTCTGCAGCTCGCTTCACCCCTATTATACTTGTACGGTACATGATGTTTATCATGAACTTCAAAAAAGTTTTATACACACCAAATAAAAATAGTAAATGCATCAAAATATTAAAATACGCATCGAATGATACTAATCGATATAGTAACATGTCAAATCTATTATTGCAATAAATATATCTATCCCTCAGTAAGTGGAGAGATAAAATGCATTTAACGGCGTAATCCCTGGATATATATATATATATATATATATATATATATATATATATATATATATATATATATATATATATATATATATATATATATATATATATATATATATATATATATATATATATATGTATATATATATATATATATATATATATATAATATATATATATATATATATAGAGAGAGAGAGAGAGAGAGAGAGAGAGGAGAGAGAGAGAGAGAGAGAGAGAGAGAGAGAGAGAGAGAGAGAGAGAGAGAGAGAGAGAGAGAGAGAGAGAGAGAGAGAGAGAGAGAGAGAGAGAGATTGATTTTACATAAAAAAATTCAAAGGCGCATTGACAAAGAAACTTAAAAAATTAGAAATACTTGCGGCCCAGTTTGCATAATACACATAAAAAAGAAAAGCTTCGTAGTATAAAAGTATTAGAAATAAAGAGCGAGGTCTCTCGAAGGCCATCGGAAGTACTGAAGACAGATAAATCTTCGAAATATAGTATCAGATTTCTAAATAAATGGAATCGCATTAATTGGCCTTTGATCTGTAGAGTTTAATGATGCTAGGTCAGAGCCATAAAACTGTAGCTACGTGCAACTTATGATATAACTGACTGAAATATTAAACGTTTTATTAGTAAAATATAGATAAAATAAAATTATTATGCCATTCTAGTGAGAAAATAAAATAATGAGAGAGAGAGAGAGAGAGAGAGAGAGAGAGAGAGAGAGAGGAGAGAGGAGAGAGAGAGGAGAGAGAGGAGAGAGAGAGAGAGAGAGAGAGAGAGAGAGAGGAGAGAGAGAGAGGAGAGAGTAAAAAAAAAGACTCCTCGTTAACTACTTCGGATAATCTAATTGCGATTAGCTCGAAAACTCTGGCTAACGGACTGAGATCGGGAGGAAGGGAACACGGCTACGTTATGGTCCCAAAAACAGCAACTTTAAGATTAGAACATCTTACATAGAGAAATAATGATTGTGTATATTTATAGCTATGAACTTCTTAATTATATTATAGTAATGTACACCCTCGAAAGACTGCACCTAGAAAAGCCACTTTATTTTGAATGCAGTATCATGTAATAGCAGATAATGCAAGATGTGAAATATAATTGAAAATAGTCTCTCTACTACAACTATTATTCAAGCACTACTTCTACTACCACTACTAATTCAAGCACTACTACTACTACTGATACAACGACTATTGATATTACTATTAATCCTATCACTGTTATATGCCACTGGGGTCAAGATTAATAAATATTGGAGACATGATAATCACACATCCTTACATATTAAAGATGAATAAATATAATAATAATAATAAT
>JAXCGZ010000770.1:7500-10000 GCA_037179515.1 Halocaridina rubra
TGAACGTCCAATGGCAAAATAACTAACTTATATACAAAGTCGATAATACCTAAACTACTTTGTCCAAATTACTCATTCGTCATGAAATTTGCATAGACAAAATTAGCTAGAGGGCATTCATTATCTCATTATAATTCATTTTGGTTGACCTAATTACCATGTGTCCTTACTCCTAAATTACTAATGCTCCTCCTGCTGATAATATTACTACTGTCATTATTTCTACTATTATTTCTTACGATGACGACAACAACAACAACAACAACAACAACAACAAAAATAATAATAATAATAATAATAATAATAATAATAATAATAATAATAATAATAATAATAATAATAATAATAATAATAATAATAATAATAATAATAATAATAATAATAATAATAATAATAATAATAATAAAAATAATAATAATAATAATAATAATAATAATAATAATAATAATAATAATAATAATAATAATAATAATAATAATAATAAATGCTGTGTTAGCTTACATTAAAAAATATTTAAGTGATTAATTTCATACTGGCCCAATTTTCAAACACTACATTATATACACTTCCTATAGTATTTGAATTTTTTTTATAATTATATATATATATATATATATATATATATATATATATATATATATATATATATATATATATATATGAAGGAATGATACAGTACAAGTAGCCACAAAAAAAAACACTAACCGAAGTAATACCTGTAGAATAAAAGGAGTGCATCGCACCAAAAGAGCAAAAGCTTTACGAAATTCAACACAGGTAGGAAGTGACGAACCTAACAAGGTAGATATGATCCTATCGCGGGAAGGTAGGTAAAGTATCAAGCCTTTATCCCCCAGACACAACTGAGGACTATGATATATAATATGGAAAATGAAATGCCAGAGATAAAAAAAAAAAGTCCTTATTAATGTATTTGGCAAATGAGTCTTCACAGATATATAAAATTATGCGGCCATTTATCACTTCTTTAGAGAAACATTTTGGTATTAGATCCTTTAAGAGCCACAAGGCCTAAGTTAATTGATCTATGGGTCTAGATTCCATTTATCTCCCAGGGAAGGACTTCGAAGGGGAAGTTTATTTCCTCTATTGCTGTTCCCGATCTCTGATAATGTGTTTTCCTCTTACGTTTATTAATACATTTGGAAGATGAGTTGTTGGTAAAAAATAAATTTTATAAATGAAAAGAAGATATTCATTGAATAATTTAGCTGACTCTCCAGTCAAGGGAATTATTCTAATTTATTTCAGATTAACTGGGGTCAGGAAGGGCACCCGACTGTAACAACATGAGATGATCAAACATAAGGTTGCTGAAAGAAGGCTAGTGAGAAATAGATCCCATATGAACTAGGAGAGTACTGTTAAAAGAAAAGAAAGAAAAGAAAAAGAAGATAAGGAGAAAAGAAAAAGAAAAAGCAAAAAGAACAAAAGAAGAAAAGGAAAAAATGAAAAGAAGAAAGAGAAGAAAGATTATATGGACAGAAAGAGAAGAGACAAAGAAAAAGAAAAATATTGAAGAAAACGAAGAAAGCGAAAGAGGAGGAACAGGAGGAGGAAGAGGAGGAATGGAAGAAAAAGGAGACGGAGAAGAACTAAAATAAACATAAAAATAGATGTAGAAAAAGCTGAAAAAATAAAAAGAATAGAAGCAATAAAGAAACAGAAGAAAAACAGTATAGCAAAAAGAAGGATAAAAAGGATGAAGGAAAAGGGAGACGCAAAATTAGATACAGAAAAGCAAAGATGAATAAGAGGAAAGTTAAAATAAAGAAATTATAAAAAAATAATGAAATAAAAAAGAAGAAAAATAAAAAAAGTCGAAGAAGAAAAAAAAAAGACGAAGATAAACAATATGATATGATGAAGAAAGAGATAGTAAGAAGAGTTGATGAGAAAGAGATAAAGGCAAAAATATGAATAAAAGAAGCGAAAAATAATATAAAAAAAATCATAAATCAAGAAAAATAAAGAAAAAATATAAGAAGGAGAAAATTAAAAAAATTTCTAAATTAGGGAAAACGTTCTCAAGAGAAACCATGATAATCAACAAAAATATGAAGGAAAAGTATAAAAACAAGAAATAAGGAAAAGAAAAAAGAGAAGAAAGAGATGAGAAGAAAAAAGAAGGACAGAAAGAATTAAAAAGAAGGAGAAGACAGAAGAGGTTTATATCATGATTAAAGAGACAAGCATTCTTCTGAAAGCATAATCAAAACCAATTAATTTAAGAAAATAAGAAGACACCTCCATGAATACTTTCCTTATCAAATTAACACTCAAAACACGCACTTCGTTATCTCTCTCTCTCTCTCTCTCTCTCTCTCTCTCTCTCTCTCTCTCTCTCTCTCTCTCTCTCTCTCTCTCTCTCTCTCTCTATCTATCTATCTATCTCTCTCTCACACACACACACACACACACACACACACACACACACACACACACACACACACACACACACACACACACACACACACAT
>JAXCGZ010000770.1:17500-30000 GCA_037179515.1 Halocaridina rubra
TCCCAAGCTTTTCCACAGCTTTATCAGAGGAAAACTGAAGGTAAAAGAACAGGTTTTAAGGCTAAAGAGAGCGGATGGAAGCATCACTGAGACGGACGAAGAGATCTGCAAAGAATTGAACAAGGAGTTTCAGTCAGTATTTACAGTAGAAAATACCCCACCCCCTCAGATTGCAGTGATAGAAGCTCAAGGGCCGGTATTAGAGAACATCAACCTTACAGCCACAGAGGTATGCAAAGCGCTGATGGATTTAGATGTTCATAAAGCTACAGGTCCTGATGACATATCCCCTCATGTGCTTAAAAAATGCGCAAACACAATATCAGTGGCACTAAGTATCATATTTAAGGAGTCATTGGAGTCGGGGGAGATTCCAAGATGCTGGAAACAAGCAAATGTGATACCTATCTTCAAAAAGGGAAGGAGGGATACGGCTCTGAACTATAGACCAGTTTCCTTGACCAGCATAGTTTGCAAACTTATGGAGAAACTACTAAGGAAACATATCTCTCTTCACTTGGAATCCTTCAACTTTTTGTCAGTGAGGCAACATGGCTTCAGAGAAGGAAGATCAACAGTAACAAACTTATTAGAATTTTATGATGAGGTAAGCCAAATCTTACAGGAAAGAGAGGGCTGGGCAGATTGCATATTCCTAGACTTCCAGAAAGCGTTTGACACTGTTCCACATGGGAGACTTATTAGGAAGCTGCAATCAATGGCTAGAATAGGTGGAAATGTCTTGGAATGGATAAAAACTTACTTAGAAGGAAGGGAACAGAGGGTTAGAGTAAGACACTCAGTGTCTGAATGGAGAAGAGTTAGTAGTGGAGTTCCACAGGGTTCAGTTTTAGGGCCACTTTTGTTCCTTGTATATGTAAATGACCTACCAGAGTCTGTAAATTCATTCATGAATATGTTTGCAGATGATGCAAAGATTGTGAAGAAAGTAAAAAACAAGAACAATGGTAGAGAACTTCAGGAGGATCTAAATAATCTGCATGAGTGGTCAGAAAAGTGGCTAATGAAATTCAATACCTCAAAATGTAAGGTAATGAGAATGGGTACAAGTGCAAGAAGGCCCAAGCTTGACTACTCGGTGGCTGGAGTACAACTTCAGGAGACAGAAAATGAGAGAGATCTAGGAGTAAACATATTGGCAGATTTGTCTCCAGAAATACATATAAATAGCGTAGTAAGGGCAGCATATGCATTCTTATCAAATGTAAGGGTAACCTTCAGGCACATGGACAAGGAAATGTTCAGAAATATTTATGTAACCTATGTGAGGCCAAAACTGGAATATGCAGCCCCCTTTTGGAATCCGCACTTGAAAAAGCACATAGCTAAGCTTGAAAAAGTTCAAAGACATGCCACGAAACTGGTGCCAGAAATACGCAATCTCGGTTATGATGAGAGGCTGAGGGAATTAGACTTGCCATCACTCGAAGCTAGAAGAGTAAGGGGGGATATGGTGACAGTCTTTAAATTCCTTCATGGTTATGATAGAGTGGATAGGGATCGATATTTCGATATGGCTGGCTCTAGAACTAGAGGTCATAGTTTGAAGCTTCGGAAGAAAACTTGTTTGCAGGATGTAAGGAAATACTTTTTCAGTGTAAGAGTAGTTGATAATTGGAATTCGCTAAGCGAGGAGGTAGTTAATGCTACCTCAATCCATAGTTTTAAGGACAGGTATGATAAGTATCACTAAGTCTAAAAATGGAACCGATCAGGAGACGGGAAGATACGAGCTTTGGGCTCTTTCCCGTAAACACAATTAGGTAATCACAATTAGGTAATCACACACACACACACACACACACACACACATATATATATATATATATATATGGTAGGTGGATGGGTGTGTGTGTGTGTGTGTGGTTGTGTGTGTGTGTGTGTGTGTGTGTGTCTGTGTCTGTGTGTCTGTCTGTTAGTCTGTTTGTCTGTCTGTCTGTCAGTCTGCTTGACTGTCTCTGTCTGTCTGTGTGTCTGTGTGTCTGTCTGTCTGTGTGTGCGTGTATGTGTTTGTCTGTGTGTGTAGAAAAAGGAACTGCTTCTCAGTCCATTGTCTTCTTTGCAATTCAAAAGCAGAATGGCAACTATTCAGCTACTCACAATGGCTCAGATGAAATGAATCGATAAGCCCATTTACTCGCGTACAATTTGTAAAGATGATATTAAAGAACGCAATGCCTCGTTTGTTTAATCCAGCCACAGGGGAGGTAAAGCAGTTAAGCTGGGTATCGGTCCCAAGTCCAGATAAAAGCAGAGGGTTGGTAACAGGAAGCCAGTTCAATTAGGAGCAGGTCCAATGACCGGATAAATTGAGAGGCTTGATGCCAAGATAACAGCTTAACTAAAGGTAAATCTCAAGTAAGGATAGCTGGATAAGGTTGATGTCAGGAAACTTACTTAGCATTTCAAATCGATACTGGTCTCGAACCCGTATGAATAAAGCTTTGAGAAAAACCCAAACAAGACTTCAAGAAGCTAGTGAAAAACAGCGAACATATTAAAAATGGGACAAAAAGCTGATACAGAAGAAGAATCATTCTCTACAAAGCTTTTTGAAATAAATATTTCGTATTTGTGACAAAGAGATAACACACACACACACACATACACACACACCCGTACGTGAATGTGTGTGTGTGTGTGTGTGTGTGTGTGTGTGTGTGTGTGTGTGTATGTGTGTGTGTGTGTGTGTGTGTGTGTGTGTGTGTGTGTGTGATGCTCATGTGCGTGCAATTTTTTTTTTTTTTTTTTTTTTTTTTTTTTTTTTTTTTTTAGAATATACGCGTTGTCTGTAAATATTGCAATAAACAATGTTGACGCATCCACTAAGTACGCACAGGGACTTAGTACTTGAAATTTCTGCGTAAGCATAAAACAAAACAGACGTCTTCCTCTCTCTTTATCTTTTCCTGCCATATAGTCAGTATAACATTCTTCAGATTCCCATTTCTTGCAAATATTTAAGTTCACCATTGGCAATTAAAAAAATAATTAAATTTCCTCTATCCTAATCAGAGTGAAATGCACATCAGAAATCGGATATTTATGACTACTCTCGCTCATAACTAAGTCAGAGTAGCTCGAAAAATAATATTAAAAAAACAATTACTATGCTTAATTTTTACAAATTCTAATTTACTAGAGTCGCTTTAAAGGGCCGTGGCTATTTCCTATACAATTTACTGTCGGGAACAGTATAGAAGCAAAACATTCCACAGAACATTTATTATACAGAGATATCGTTGGAGGTCACATTGCATATAACCTTTTCCAACGTCGTGGAATAATATAGCAAGCAAGTGAACTTATGTAATCCCTGAGTAGAGAGAAATATATCCAGGATATATATAGCGGATATCAAAACTCGGCGCTTGTATTATTCTTACTCCACAATCGATTGGGAAAGTTATATTCAATAACTCTGCTTAATATATTGTTATGTACTTCGGTATATTTATGAGGGAAGACTGGGAAAGTATTGTTGTTTTTCTTGGTGGAATACATCAGTTATTTAATCTATGTGAAAGCAATTAACAAAAAATCGACTAAAATGAAAATAAATCATTAATTTTGTTTTATCATACACATAAAAAAAGTAAACTTTGAATATAACCAAAGCATAAATACAAGCGTTTATGAGTAATACATAACTCCTCTTGACCAAGATTCAAGCCCAGTGCACTGACAAGCCATCATATATACATAGTAATTATTAACCAGATCAATGAACATTCTAAAAGAGGTTAGTGGTCTATCAGCAAAGAAGCCAGATCGAGAATTGCAAACATTCTATTAAACATAACCTTAAATGTAACTCTTAAGGAAACAATAAAAATATTTGTAATAAATGTTTGTTATTTTCCCTCCAATATTCCAATATTTAGCTGTGGAATGTGTTTACTTATATTTTCTACTGATAATGTATACAATGGTGTGTATGTATGTATGTATGTATATATATATATATATATATATATATATATATATATATATATATATATATATATATATATATATATATCATCATCATCATCATTTTCCACCCAAATTTCTAATCTCACTTGTGGTTAGGTTCCACGTTCATATTTCTATTTTCTATATAGTTTTGTTCATTCTACACCAACCTATCAACCTTACTCGTAATTGGTCACTGCATTTTCTTCTGCTCCTTATGCTATATATCACGTTTTTTTTTTTATTTTGTGCACATCTCAAATCAGCTTACATCATCTTAAAAACCAAACTGGTCTCCACCTAATCTTCTCCTTGTACTGTATACCAGAGCTCTAATTTTTCAATGTATCTGTTTAGTCTACATAAAACTTCTAACCTTACTCATTAACAGCCTTTCAAATACATTTATCCTACTTTTATTATAATCCATGGATAAAATATTTATTTTTCCTCCTTGTCCTTACGGCATTCATCACATTTTTCTTTTTATCTCATTCATCATTCATCACATTTTTCTTTTTATTTCATTCATCATTCATCACATTTTTCTCTTCGTCTTTTTTCATTTTACACCTGATTCTCCACCTCATTCGTGACTGGTTTTCACATATTCTTCTCCGACTTATATTTTATTCTATGTATCACTTTCTTATTCTTTTCATCTCTTGTTTAACAATTTATCAGAGGGAGTTACCATTCACTCAACAATCTCTACTATTTATATAGACCCTCGTCACTAATTCTTTAGCGAAGGGGGTATTGATTTTCCCCTTTCCTATTGTCCTATAAATACTAACAATCATCTGCCCATTTATCCTTGACACTTTGTGTAAACAGATACATACACGTGCATATACATACATACATGCACATTTACTTTGATGCAAAGATGCGTATCTGTGAGAAATGGAATTTTGAGAATTAGAATTAAACTTTTCTTAATGTAAACATACACGTATTAAATCGTCTTTAAGATGCTTTCTTTTCTTGGCAAATATACCTAAATATGTCAGCTTAGTGATGCATACAGGAACACTGTGCTGAACAATAGTGCATACATATATATAGTCAATAATATCTTGGAAATATACATGCACTCTCGTCCTGATACAAGCATATACATATATATTATCAATCTTTGAACGACACAATATACAAATGATTGTCTTAGCAAAACATAAGAAACAGATATACACATGATTGTCTTAGCACAACATAAAAAAAAACCAAATATATTACAAATATATCACACTGTTATGGCAAAATATACATATAAATCATCAACACTTATTGAGGCATATATAACCAGTCTTGTCCTCTATCGAACCGATAAATATTGGTCTCACATTTTGAAGGACTCAGGTTCGATTCCGCCTCTATTCGCTGTGAAAAAAAAATCCACTTGAGTCAGGTCGAAGATGTGAAATGATCAATAATGACGTCTGTCGTCAGCTAGCCACTGCCAAGTCAGCAATTGCAACAAGTACACAATAAAAATGGAAGGCCATTCGTAAAATCAATAACGTCATGTGCTTAGAAATGCGCAATGGAAAGCACACAATTACTCTATAGATACGTAAGTAAAGGACAAATTTATATACTTTTTTATAGTGAGAATGGGAAAATCTGCACTAAATTTGTGATCAGAAGACGGGGAATTACCAGTGATATGATATTTCATTAATAGAAAAAGGTGACCGAGTATTTTGCTTTTAATGGAACACTACAGAAAGTTTATTAATAAGCTTCTGAACGTAACACTTCGACTGTATCAGGTTCTATTATTATAATGAATGACATTGAGGAAAGTTTAATCAAAGGTGTATTATATTACATCAAATGCGACATATTATATATTTAATATTATTATTATGTACTACATTGCATTATGTTCATAATATTATAAAGCATTTACCATAAGAATTATATAATATTTTTTTTTTTCCGCATACGCACTATTAGTAATAAAACTGCTCTTTATATTCCCACTGCCCTGCAAGACAGTAAAATTGCTTATATTGTAAATAAATGTCTGTACATAATCATCAATGTACATCCGCATGTATGTAGGTTTATATGTATGCATGGATGCATATATGTATGCATGCACGAATGCATGTAATCATATATGTATGCAAAGATGCACGTATGCATACATATACATGAATATATTTATGCTTGAATGTATTAATGTATGTGCATGCACAACGCGTTCATTCACCCACAAATAGCATGAAATCTCTTGTCAGTACTAAGTAACTATGTATGTAAACATTAACTTCAATTACTGGTTACGTCCGTCTTATGACCAACTCATTCGAGGAACACAACCAAAACTTTTGTTCTGCCAACTTACCATAGCTGGGCGGTTGTGTTGTAGTCGTCGTAGAAGTGGGTGTAATTGTGTTGTAATGAGGCGGAGGGGGCGGGGCCGAATCACAACATTCCCTGTCAGGTAATTCACTACATAGAGCACTGCAGATGATAAGTCCTAAAACTACGCTGGTTTCCATAAATGTGAATTTTCTCCGACTTCTCATCTTGCAGAAACCTTTAAAACTCGAAACCCAGTCAGTATCAATCATAGTTATATTACTATTTTTATATATAAGTTTTAATCGCTTAAAATTAGTTTTTTTCCTTTTCCTTAATACATATTTATGAGTCGTTTGTCTTTTTTTCCTGTCGTTAAAGATTTACTTCCTTTTTCCTTAAGGTGAAAAAAAAAATTCGTAAAACGATATTTAAACTATATCGAAATCTCCCATAATTTTTACTTAATATAAGTAATGAAATAACTTTCCCTAGTATGTATATGCATGTAATTCAATGATTTTTTCCACTGTAAATATTAAAGAGTTATTCATTAAATCCCTTTGTGACAAAGTATATTTGGATTTTAGACTTTAAATCCCATTGTTCTTTCTTTCAGTAATTAATCCACTTTCTCTCTCTTTTCTTTCAGTAATTAGTTCACTTTCATAAGTAATATATAAGTATTTGATTTATTCTAAATAGTTACGTTAACTTAAGCAAATAAATAAAGTTTCCTCTGAAGAGGAATGTATAATCTAAGTCATTAATTCATATGTTTTAAGGCAGTTTAGCAATTAAATCATTAATGCTCATTTGAATGAGCTAATCTAGCATTACAGTAATTAATCCACTTTTTGCTGAGAAATGTTTGCATTTATATGATGAAATCACACTTTGCCGAGATATAGAATTTGTGTAACAAACTTACAGTTTATTAAGGTATATATGCTCAAAGTATAAGTAATTAATATATTTACTATTTTCTGAGGTCTTACAGTCATCAATAGTTCTAAGAGCTATTTACCTAACATAACGCCATCTTTGCTTTTTTAACTTTTTTCTAATTCCTACATTCAAATCACTACAAGTACATGGAATTTCTAATTCTGTCTCATATTTCAGTATCAACAAGGCAAGTCGCGAAAAAATTACACAAGGTATTCTTCACCTTTCCATAGGATTGACCTACCGATAACTATCTTCTTTTTTTATTTTCCAGACACGAGGATCTCTGAGGTCACAGGATCTATGATGCTTTATCCTGTATTCTTTTTTTTATTTTCTTTGGCTGGATGCTGAGAAAATAGTCTCACAAACACTGAACTGGAAATTAGTCTTTTTTTTTCTCCTCCTTCACAGGATGGATTTCCAGGTCAAGGCTTCTAAAATGGTTGACCCAGGATGACTTTTCTTAGTTGGATAAATAAAAGAACAGTTTTCCTTATAGCTATCAATATAGGAAACTTTTACTAATTACTGCATCTACGAAAGATGTTTCGCGATGGTTTCAGAAAAACTGAATTAGAAGTTTTTCCTTATAGATTTCCTGACTATAAGGTTTTCTTGGTCGCTGGCTCTACATTTACCACTTTTGGGTCGTTCAAGGGAAATCGTATAACCAAAATTTTCCTTAGAGGGTTTGTCGATAGGAAGTTATTCTTGATCAATAGCTCTACATTGGCTACTTCAAAGTGGCTTCAGGAAAATTGTATTACCAGACCTTTCCTTACAGTTTTCCCGACAGGAAGGTTTGCCTGGTTCACTAGTTCTACATTGGCTACTTCAAAATGACTCCATGAAAACTAAATCACCAAAATTTTCCTTAGAACTATCTCTACAGGAAACTATTTCTGGTCAACAGTTCTACATTGGCCACTTCAGAATGGCTGCAGGAAAACCGAATAACCATATTTCTCATGATAGTTTTCCCGAGAGGGAGGTTTGCCTAATCACTGATTCTTCAGTACATTAGCTGATTCATGGTGGCTTCAGGAAAACCTAATTACCAGACTTTCATACGAGTTTTTCCTTAATGGAAGGAAATTCCTGGTCATTGGTTCTTCAATAAGTGCTTCGGGATGACTGTTTTTAGCCAGGCTCATCAATGAACTTGTCCCAAGGAATGGTTTCTTAAAAGTCTTTGAAAAGATTTAGTGTCTATAAACGGCTCTCATCAGCTATAGTAGAAGAAATCGGAAGTTATAACCGTATCTTTATTGGTTAATTATTTGATATTCATTTCGGAAACTGTAGCTACTATGGCAATTTTATAGTTCTTTAATATATATAGTTTTCTTTTAAAACTTTCAAAATGATGATATATAATATTTTTATCAAGCTATTTATTTAATTAGACTAGTGTCTTAAATATAATATTGATTATAGTGCCAGTATTAACATATATAAAAAAAGGAAATGTATACAAATTAATAAATTTTAATATTGAAATTGGCAACGCGAAACAATATCAATCAATTTGTTTTTCTATGGTGTGAAAACCATTTGATTTCAGTAAGTACTTAAATATGATTAAAAACTTCTATTTTACTTTGTTCGCTTTTAAAGAAAAAAAAAAACTATATTTGTATATTACTATCGTCTCGTTTAGCTAGCGCGCTCTCATCGTGTCGAGTTTCTAAACTTGTATTTCGAATCTTCCATTAAAACTTTTGATACTCGTCGCACGGACTAATGTACTTGACTTAGCTTTATATTTTCAATAATAATATTACTGGCAAGGGGTTACATACGCAAGTCATCTTTCGGTATCTTTAACAAATAATAGTGTCTCGTAATTCCGCCTCGTTACATTAGGAAAGGCATGGAGGTAACACACCCTCTCGCGGTCACGACTGAAGGGTCACTGGCGCGGCCCCACCCGACCCAACCTGCCGTATTTCTTGGCACACCTGCGTGGCATTCATAGAGATGAAGCGGGGGCTCAAGCTCTTGAGATTGTTCTACGCAATTTCAACTGAACAAGCGAAACATACACAGTTTTAACTGAAGATGAAGAAAGAGATGAAAAGTGAATATCACATATTCATAGAAAGAAACCCTGAATGGAAATTCATAAATACAAATAAATCTTTCAAAACTTAAAACTGTAGGTTGGGACAGATGAAAACTATAAGGCTTTCTTAAGCAACTTCAACTGTATATGGTTAATTTTTACCGTTTAAACTGCAGATAGTGAGAGGAATGCATTTACTAAGATTTTCAACCGCAGTTTCACATGTAAAAACCAATGCTATATAGTCTAAGCTGAAAGTTTGTAGAAAATGAGCATTTTTTATGTATAAACACAATTTCAAGTGTAGAGTCCAATCAAACGAAGCCATAACAAATAAGTCAAGTACAAAAATACAAAATGTATATAAGATATTGATACATTACCATCCATATGTATGCAATCTGAAATGAAACTGTATAGAGGAATATTAATTGATGTTTCATATATATCAAGATTTAGAAACTAAAACGTGCACCACGGCTTGTAATCACAATTTCCACTATAAACACTAGACTCACACTGTTCACACTTAAGATATAAAAAGCAGTGGTCACTAATTAAATTTCAAAACTGTCGCAATTGCACACGCTAGACTTTTCGCATTTTAAATTGAAGGTACGAAAAAATTAAAGCCTCTGGAATGATCAAACGCAATGTCAGTTATAAACGCCAAACTAACGTCAATTAAAGTGAAAGTTAATATATATATATATATATATATATATATATATATATATATATATATATATATATATATATATATATATATATATATATATATATATATATATATATATATATATATATATATATATATATATATATATATATATATATATATAACTGAACATACGAGAGGACTAAAAATAAAACTTTTGTTTTCACAACCAGTTTCAACAGTGAATACAATAATTAAACTGTGTAATTTGAAGACACAAGAGGAATTAAAACTCCGTGTCTACCAAAAGCTGTTTCTAATGTAGGTGTCAAGAGTACTTTGTGTGACCTTAGCGATAAATTTTAATTTTCCTGATAAATTATTTTAAGAACCTGCTGTGCTAGCCAAACATACCCAGTGTAGTCTGAGGTAACTAAAAAAAAAACGAAAATTCAGTACCAACCTTTCGTAATTGCACCTACATGAGCTAAATATATATAACTAATACAGCAATTACAGAGGAGAATTAAAACTAAAAAGATTTTAAATGTTGTGATAAGGGCAAAAACCAAAGTTTTAATGTTGAAACTGAATATTTATCAGAAACTACAATTCTGAGGGCTTTATGCCCAATGTTATTGATACATCCATAATTTACACCATTTAGCTATAAGAAATACAGATAAGAACGATAATTCTGTTGTTTTAAAGTGCATTTTAAATTGCTCAGTATGTCGTATATATACAATGAGCAAAAATTTCGATTAATAAAATTACATTGGGGATTCAAACTCAGGACCTCTTGAATCGAAGTCAACTGCTATATCATTTGAAGCACTGTAGGTGTCTAATTAATGCAATTTAATTAATTATAAATTGTTCACATATAACTCCAAATACTGCAGGAAAATAAGTTTTGTGGATCTGGCATCCTTGCTCTGGTCAACAGATTTCACCATACGAAAGAGTAGGTAGAAATCCCGATGGCAATAAGGTCCAAAATAGAAATTCTTAAAAAGCTAAGACTGATGTTTAACGTCGCCTTCAGTATTGCCAGATCACACATAACTCCTACACGACTGAATGAATTTTACCTCCCACGTAAAGTCACAGAAGAGTTAAGATATTTCCATTGCTCTCATGTGGCAATATTTATTCATGATATTTTGTTTAACAACTCTGAAATCTTTTGCAATGAGAAAAAATCATTAATGATTCTAAGGTGTGTTGTTATAATCATCCTGCTATTAACTACACATTTTATACATATACATAAATACATACACATGATTGATATATTGTCTCATTGAGAGAGAGAGAGAGAGAGAGAGAGAGAGAGAGAGAGAGAGAGAGAGAGAGAGAGAGAGAGAGAGAGAGAGAGAGAGAGAGAGAGAGAGAGAGAGATGATTCATTTGAATTTGTTCAAAGCTTTACAGTCATTAAAATGAGGGATTACATACTTAAACCCTCTCCTTAAACTTTATTCAAAACGATAGATTTAGGAAATCTATTTAGGTAAACCCACGCAAGTATAAGTCACCATGTTTTGAATACACAATCCCTTCATGACCTTATATTTTTTATAGAATAAATATAAATCCAACCTTCTGTACTTCAGTGGATTTAGCGCCTAAGTACTACCTGGAAGGTATCGAGTTCATAGCCCAGAGGTCTAAAACAACTTCTCTTCGCCAGAGAGAAATAATGTTGCGATGTCCCTTAGGTGGAATTAGCCCCCGTCAACTCAGCAAGCCTGTAGAGCATATCATTACGTGTAGAGTAAATGGTGAAACAGAGAATACACCATCTTTGGTTAAGATATAAGCAAATTATACGATACTCATGAACAGAAAAAGATATGATGTATTTCCAGAATGTTTTCTCTCAGGTCTTCTTTTCACAATGGAAAGAATGTATGTATGTATGTATGTATGTATGTATGTATGTATGTATGTATGTATGTATGTATGTATGTATGTATGTATGTATGTATGTATGTATGTATGTATGTATGTATGTATGTATGTATGCATGCATGCATGCATGCATGTATGTATGTATGTATGTATGTATGTATGTATGTATGTATGTATGTATGTATGTATGCATGCATGCATGCATGCATGCATGTATGTATGTATGTATGTATGTATGTATGTATGTATGTATGTATGTATGTATGTATGTATGTATGTATGTATGTATGTATTTTATTATTTAGAGCTTAAACTAACCCCGATTTATAGGGAAATTTTTTTTTGCTTGATAAAATATATACTTAAAATGATCCCAAAACTCTTTGTCCAAAGAAAAAAAGTTCAACTAATCTCACCTGCCTTTTGTTATTTATTTAGAAGTCATTATATCGCATAGTCCAATGAAGAAAATAGGTCCAGTTTTTACAACTAAAGATAAATTACTTCCTGGGTTGGAATCTTCAGTTGTGTATCAGTATTGTTAGGGCAACTGTAGTGTCGCCTATGAGGGCCAGATGCCTTAGGCCGCTTTCACACCAAAGTGGCACGTCGCACGTGGCAT
>JAXCGZ010000770.1:35000-42145 GCA_037179515.1 Halocaridina rubra
ATGCATTGCAGATGGTTATCTCAGAGTCCCTTTTTTCCCATTGCATTTCAAATATGTGTGTGTGTGTGTGTGTGTGTGTGTGTGTGTGTGTGTGTGTGTGTGTGTGTGTGTGTGTGTGTGTGTGTGTGTGTGTGTGTGAGAGAGAGAGAGAGAGAGAGAGAGAGAGAGAGAGAGAGAGAGAGAGAGAGAGAGAGAGAGAGAGAGAGAGAGAGAGAGAGAGAGAGAGAGAATTGCATGTGACTTTTCCCTCAGTCTATCAACGTGAAAAGTTTTATCTGAATGGCTTGTGCATGGCATATAGCTGACAGGCTTTTAAGAACTTTTCTTTTTTTTTGCCTGAGAGGAGTGGGATGGCCATTTGTGCCCTTAGCAAAGCCTCAGCTCGTGAAGATGTTGTTCCATCTATGAGCCTATGCATCTAAGTAATTAGTTATATTTTTGCAAACTTGAAGAACAACCCTATATTAACCCTTATGGATTCCCCAGATCGAAAAGAACCCGTTTCATCCCTAATATCAAACATTAGTGTTTTTACAAATTCCGCTGAGTTGACACATCCAATATCTTCTTTTGATACCTGATAAAGCACAAGTCACGCTAGGAACTGAACTAGAAACTTTCCCCCACCTCCATACAATCTCTTGAAACACGTACAGATATGTGAAAAGAGAATCACTAGGAAGGCAAAAATTGGTATTAGGTCATTATTGGTAAGTAGAAAAAATACTAGACACGCTAACAACCAAAATTAAGGTGTCTTCCACGTGCTATACGTTTCAAAACGAAATATTATGGCTGTTCATCTATATATATTCAATTTTCAATAATCAAATTGGCTCACAACTTATTGCCACTTTTAGTCTAGTTGGTAAGATAAAGAATTTTTCAGACTGTGATAATAGCATGGCATATCATTAAATTTTAATGTGTCAAGCAAATGATATCAGCACCCATTTTGATCTTTTACTAAAAAAAAAAAAATATTTATCACTTAAAAACATTTGTGCAAATCTGAACAACACAGAAACTTCATCTCGGCATATCAAACACGCGTGTATGTATGATAAAAAGTATAAAAATATATTCTGGAATTTTAATCGACGCTAATTAACGTACATGTCCAAACCTTCTCCTTAATACCAAAATGATTTTTTTTACACACGTGGGCAAAATTGTTCAGTGGAAAATCGCCATTTTCTCTCACAAGGTGTTTATTATCTTTCCATATTAAAATAATAAAAAAAATGTATGGGGTGAATATCACACAAACAAAAAACAAACAAACAAACATTTATTTCCATTTTTGTACAATGGTTATTCTTCTAAAAGTAAAAGTAACTTATAAGTAGGCATGTAATTGAACTAATAAGTAAGAGGGTAATACATACAAACACTGAAATTAAAATACATATTAGTCAAGTTTTTGCTGAGTTTACATAACAATCACACACAAATCACTCATGATGACAGCTTTAAAAACAAAGTCAAAGAGCTGTGCTTAGCTACACTTAAACATTCCTCTGCATGCTTTGCAACAAACACTTCGAATCGGTTCATGGAACGCCCAAGAGGCCTCAGGTATGTCACTCCACCGTGAGTCCATCTGTTATTAGCCAATACCCATTCCCATTCACCTGGACTTGGCAAAACGAGGTCAGGCATCAAAGCTTGGCCCCTAAGAAAGCCCGCCATGCAAGGTTGCTCTCAAGATGTATTGAGTCAGTGCTTGCTCGTGAAAGAATGGGAAAAGTGTTGTACTGGCCAGTGGACGGACTTCTGATTCTTGATATAGATGAAATGCTTGTCTTCCTCACTCATATTTACTCTTTTATCATGAATATTTTGAATGTAATGGAGTAAAGCAGGTTTCAAGGCTATGGTGGATTTAATTTGCATAAAAATACACTTTCATGAAATATTCAGGTTGACTGATGATCTTGTAAGCTTTTATAAACAATCAGGTATCAATGATGGATTTTTTTTTACACAATGTGAACACTTTAGTCAAAAGACTGGCCTGATTTGCTGAGCTATTATACATCTGAATACAGAATGCAGCGACGTACACACAAAAATCAGTGATATATGCTTCAGTATGAATTATTATGGCTATCGAAATATTTTATTAAGTAAGTTATCATATTCTCTCATAATTCTACTCCGTCGTACAAATTTCTGAGGTGAAAAGTATTAGACAGCCCAGATGTGGCGTTTAGAAAGCCCAGATGTGGAGCATACTATCATCAAAATATCCTCTAAGTGAATAAAGAACCTTTTTCAGAGCGAACTGACCTTCTTTATACATGATTTCTGCTATCCTCTTGCAAGTTGCAGTCATTCATATAGATTTCTGAAGTGAGAATCATTAGGCAACCCAACTCAGGCGAATACCATTTTGGAAACAACATGAAAACTCATTCTTTCAATTCAATGTGCTCTTCTATGGATTGGAATTGTTGTCTGGATACATATTTGTTTATCAAATCCCACAAGTTACAATACAAACATTGTACGTAACATTCGTTACACACATGGCAGTGTAGAAAAAATCAAAATTTAGAAATATATCTCCGAGTTGAATGCTTCCTAACCTTTAAATATTTTCTCCTTAAAAAAGAACTTTGACGTCAGAGCATATTTGCATAATTAACAAAAACCTTCAGATGGTGTAAATCTCTAAGCAAAGGAACAGCTGGATCTATGCTGGGACAAATGTTAGACTATTTTAGGTACAAAACTACAGGACAGGCAAAGACCTGAACTTATCGAATAGCTAGTTACATATGAGCAGTCTTTTACTCTGGCATACTCACTGCACCCACCGAGTAGACATGAGCTTGGAAATGACCCTTCCACATTCTCAATATAACTACGTGAGTATTTAACATTTTCGCCATGGAATTGAGTGGGCTCAAGTTTTGGTCTTTTGATATGCCAGACCAGCCTTTCTCTATCACGCCAAAGGAGCTACTCAAATTTGCATTACCATTATAATTACGAGATAAAGCTGTCTTTGCACACCTAATGTTGTCATCTCTATTCCAAGGCACTGCTCATTCTTCCATTATATATATATATATATATATATATATATATATATATATATATATATATATATATATATATATATATATATATATTATCAAATAAAAATATTAACATATGTGAAAACATGAATCATATTTTACCCCTGATCGAGATTCGAACCTAAGAATATAATTACTGTCCAAAGGCGCTCCCAACTACACCACTGAAGGTCTAAAAGAAGAAATAAACCTCAAAGCTAACTGCTATGCTAAGAATGAATGCATTCTTTCCAAACGCCTATTTGTTTATATAACAGCTTTTTCCAACCTCATCCGTGGCTTCGTTTTCACATATACTTCAAATCCCGCTTTGATCTCTTAGAAAATTCAAAAACAAATAAAAAAAATCTATAGAAAAACTAAGTCATGATTGATGGATTCATATTGGAGAATTTCTAAATATTCATTCTATACTCTTTCTAAATTTCTCCCTCCCCTAAACAAGCATATAAACAAACAAGCAAGTAAACAAACAAACAACGAAATTACATGTCTCGCAAACTACATGAAATGTCATCGTCTGTGGAGCATCAGTAATAATCAAATGAATACATTAACATAAGTGAAAACATGAATCACATTTTACCACTAGCCGGGACTCAAGCCTAAGACACATAATTACTGTGCAAAGGCGCTACTAACTACACCACTGCAGGACTCAAAGAAGAAGGAAACCACAAATCAAACTGCTATGCTAGGAATGAACGCTTTTTCTGTGATTGTCTTTCTGTTCATATTACAGCGTCTTCCCAACCTCACTCGCGAGCTTCCTTTGTCTCATTTAATGCAAACCTCATGCAATACAGGCATCAATAATAATCAAAAACATTAATATATGTGAAAACACGAATTATATTTTACCCCTGACCATTGGTAGCGCAAAAGTGGAGTTGTCTCACAGCTAGTGTGTGGAGATTTCTAGCTCGCATAATGGCTCCTACAGAGACTGCTTCTTCCCATCCACCTCCAGACTCTGGAAATCTCTTCCTCCTAATGTTTTACTAAGTCTTATAACATATCTCTCATCAAAAAGGGGATCTATAGTCATCTCAGAACCTACTCCTGACATATCTCTTGGTCGTCAATATTTCAACTATTCTTTCAGCCTGACCTTTTTCTATAGTGGATCATTCCCTTATATATATATATATATATATATATATATATATATATATATATATATATATATATATATATATATATATATATATATATATATATATATATATATAAGCAAAACCGTAGGTGTTCTGTAAGTGATTTACACCAAATGTTGCAGCACACACAAAATAAATATATTTATGTGTACACAAATGATAATACACATGTTTAGATACATGTCATGCCATATGTATATGTATCACTTGTTTTTTTTCAGATTCAGAGGAACATGATGTACTCACACTCCCAAAATACATTAGAGAAGCACATTGGAATTTTGTGTATATATATTTCTCGTTTTATACTTTTTCGAAATTTTTTTAACACAAAATACCAACAAAAATAAAATAAAAATGGAAGGATGTGTAATATATTTTGCTATGCTACACAAATCTTTTTGTTCTCTGTCAAAATCTCAACAGAAAAATGCCCATACAAACAAAATCACAAATAGACTGATCCATATTAGATTTATTCTAAAAGTGTCGTTTTGATCTCTTTGAAAATTAAAAAACAAATAAAAAAATCTATAGAAAAAAAATTCATGATCGATAGATTCATATTGGAGTATTTCTAGATATTCATTCTATACTCTTTCCAAATTTCTCCCTCCCCTAAACAAGCATATAAACAAACAAGCAAGTAAACAAACAAACAACGAAATTACATGTCTCGCAAACTACATAAAATGTCATCGTCTGTGGAGCATCCAACCATAACGACAGATAAAACGGTGTAACAATATATATGTAAAAGCAATTCTCAACCCAACAATCTAGTTATGCTCTCTTTGTTAACTTTCAAAACTTCGTATTTGAAGAAGAAATTAGATTTTTAAAAGATGTATAT
Organism: Halocaridina rubra; assembly: GCA_037179515.1. Lineage (NCBI taxonomy): Eukaryota > Metazoa > Arthropoda > Malacostraca > Decapoda > Atyidae > Halocaridina > Halocaridina rubra. The sequence goes on from JAXCGZ010000770.1 coordinate 40,097, forward strand.
ATATATATATATATATATATATATATATATATATATATATATATATATATATATATATATATATATATATATATATATATATATATATATATATATATATATATATATTTTTTTTTTTTTTTTTTTTTTTTTAAGAGTGGTTTACCCAAATTAGATTTTACTGATACCAACAAATCAGTATCACTTTTTATCTTAAAATAATAATTTTTCATGTGCCTTTTTATTTATTATTAATTTATGCATTTGCAGCAGAGATGGATATCCTTTAACTTTTTGTAAATATTGATACTGATAATGTTATATTCCACTATAGACTCAACACATCTAATATTGAAATCACCATATAATAATGCTCTGTTGATTTTGGGTTAACACACGTAAAACGACACTACCCTTTCCTTCTTCTCTACATATGTAAAGAAAGACATTTCTATGAAATAATATGATATATATTAGCAGTGTCATGTGTTATACTCAGTCCCAAGTCGCATGGAGGTGGACACTGAGAAGTTGGAGCTGAGAGATTATAGTTGGATGCACTTCCTAACGCACGACCGGAAGATCAACCTCACGAAAGTCAGGCTCATTACTTTCCAAAATGTGCGATCTACCAGTGAGCTATTGTGGACCATTATGCAATATAAGTTTCCATAAATTTTTTCTTGTTTTCAGACAATGAAAACTAGAGTAATGCATAAAGAAGACATCTGGTTCAGTATATTTAGTTTTCTATATAAGAAAAACCCGGAAAATCTTGAAAACAAATCAGTATGAGTGTTTACAATTCGCTTCCATTAGATACTGAATGGCTTCTGAACTTGCAAGAAGTGCATTTCCAAGATAAAAAAAATTGCGAAATGAATAAAAAAAAATGGATAATCATCGTCTAAACCAGTAAATACAGAAATATGCGAAAATAATATATATATATATATATATATATATATATATATATATATATATATATATATATATATATATATATATATATATATATAAAGAAAGATACATACAAGCAAATAAATATATTACCATGTAGATATACATATTAAGAAAGAATAAAGAAAGAAAGAGGCTAAAAATCGTTAAAATAAATAAAATCAATAAATAGTTATCATAAAAGATATATCTATGCAAAAGTATAATCTATCTGCTAAGTTTAGAAAGTCAGATATACTGACATTCATTACTGAGGGTTGTACTAAACGAATTGATGGACTGCTTACAAACATACCAATTCTCATTTGGTGTAACACACTAAGTCTGCTGAGTTGACACGGATTATTGCTACAACAAGAACGCCATTACCCTTTCCTTCTTAAGCCCACATATGGCTAGTGAAGAGAGAGGGCGAACGGGCTACTTCTAGATGACGAATTAGGAACATCCATGACTTAGGAGTGGTAGAGATTGAATAACATAATCATACGAAAAATTAACAGAATGTGTGTGTGTGTGTGTGTGTGTGTGTGTGTGTGTGTGTGTGTGTGTGTGTGTGTGTGTGTGTGTGTGTGTGTGTGTGCGTCATAGAGAGAGAGAGAGAGAGAGAGAGAGAGAGAGAGAGAGAGAGAGAGAGAGAGAGAGAGAGAGAGAGAGAGAGAGAGAGAGAGAGAGAGAGAGAGAGAGAGAGAGAGAGAGAGAGAGTATGGAAGAGGAAGGATACAAAGCCCATTTTGTGAGCTTTCAAAATCAGCCCGAGAGCATTATCTGATGAGCCACTACAGATTATATAAGGATCAATGAGCTTATATTGATTGGATAATACCTTTAATATAATGAAACATGATTGGAAATTATTGGACATAAAAGGCCTTGTTGATTGGATGTCTTGAAAGAGGAGGAGAACTGGCTCGATACAACAACAACAACAGACAAAACAACGAACTGTGACGCCGCCAAATATTTGACTCCGCAGGAGACCGATTCCCTTCTTCTTCTTCTTCTTCTTGCTTTTCCTTTTTCTTTTCTTCTTTTTGTTCTTCTTTTTATTTTTCCTATTATTCCTTCACCTTGTGATTCTCCTCCACTTCTTTCTTTTACTTATCTTCG
>JAXCGZ010000771.1:0-5000 GCA_037179515.1 Halocaridina rubra
TGAACAATAGAATAAAGAATCTTATAGGTATTAAAAGAGGAATATACAGGAAACTAAAAAGAGGTGAAGAGCAGGTGAGGCAGCAATATATACAGTTAAACAGGGAAGTTAAAAAGATAGTTAGAGAGTCGAAAAGAAAATACGAAGTTAGAATAGCAGGAGAAGCTAAAGAAAATCCTAAAGGGTTTTATCAACATTATCAAACAAAATTTAAGGAAAAAGTCGGACCAATTGAAGTAGCCAATGGCCATATCACAGATGACGATAAAGTGATGTGTTCATGTTTAAATGATTATTTCTTATCTGTATTTACCAATGAAAGCTTGGAAAATATTCCGGAAGTAGAATCCATTTACAGAGACAGTCCCGATAATATACTTAGTTCAATAAATATTACGAGAGAGGAGGTAATAAAAGAAATAGATAAATTAAAGGCTCATAAATCTCCGGGACCTGATGGAATATATGCTAGAATATTAAAGGAATGCAAGGAAGAGCTTAGTTGTCCACTAACTGCATTATTTAATAATTCAATAAAATTAGGATCGGTACCCATGGAGTGGAAATTGGCAGATGTGGTACCAATATTTAAAAAAGGAGAACGAGTTAAAAAGAATAATTATAGGCCGGTAAGTTTAACGTCAACAGTGTGTAAGATTCTAGAATCCATAATTGCAAATAAAATAAGGGCACATCTAGAATTACACAGACTGATAAAACTTTCACAACACGGGTTTCTTAAGGGTTTTTCGTGCCTTACAAACTTACCGTCTTTTTATTCAGAAGTTTACGAGGCAGTAGATTGTGGCAAAGAATATGATACAATATATCTAGATTTTAGCAAAGCTTTTGATAGAGTTCCTCACAAAAGATTAGTTAATAAGCTAGAAGCTCATGGTATAGGAGGAGCTGTTCTCAGATGGATCAAAGAATGGTTAAAAGACAGAAAACAGAGGGTTTGCATAAATGGAGAGATATCGGAGTGGGGCTCGGTTACTAGCGGGGTACCACAAGGCTCGGTACTGGGTCCCCTATAATTCATCGTATATCTAAATGATCTGGATTCGGATATCAGTAGTAACCTAAGTAAATTCGCAGACGACACTAAAATAGGTAGAATTATAAATGGAAAAGAAGACATTCATGCTTTACAGGAAGATCTAAATAGATTATCTGAATGGTCGGACAAATGGCAAATGGAATTTAATGTTGAAAAATGTAAAGTAGTTAAAATGGGTACTATAAAAGACAATACTAGTTATAAGCTAAATAACCATGAAATTATGAGTTCTCAGTGTGAAAGGGATTTGGGAGTTCTTGTGAGTAGTAATCTTAAGCCAAGAGAGCAATGCACAGCAGTCAGAAATAAAGCAAACATAATTTTAGGATTTATATCGAGAAGTATTAGCAATAGGACGGAAAAAGTTATTTTAAGAACATAAGAACATAAGAATAGAGGACACTGCAACATGCCTACTGGCACACACGAGGCAGCTCCATTTTTGAATTGTATTTTCAGCATGTCTAACCTATTCTATTCTACTCTACTTATTTATTCTATTTTTCTTTTTATGATTTTTCTAATAAGCACTAACCTATTCATACCCACCCTACCTCTGTCATATGTCTATCTAATCTACATTTGAAGGTGTCTAAGGTATTGGCATTTACTATCATACTAGGAAGCTTGTTCCATGCATCAGCTACTCTATTACCAAACCAATTTTTACCAATTTCCCTTCTGAACCTAAATTTATCAAGCTTAAATCCATTATTACGAGTTCTGGTTTGATCATGAATTTTTAAAACTTTATTAATATCTCCCTTGTTAATCCCTTTAAACCATTTATACACTTCAATCATATCCCCCCTAACTCTTCGCCTCTCTAGAGAATGTAGATTAAGTTTTTTTAATCTGTCCTCATATGGTAGATTTCTGATATTGTGTATCATCTTGGTCATTCTTCGCTGCACTCTCTCCAAGGATTCAATTTCCATTCTATAATAGGGTGACCAGAATTGCACAGCATAATCTAAATGGGGCCTAACTAATGCAAGATAGAGCTGCAAAATAACTTTTTCCGTCCTATTGCTAACGCTTCTTGAGATAAATCCTAAAATTCTGTTTGCTTTATTTCTGACTGCTGTGCATTGCTCTCTTGGCTTAAGACTACTACTCACAAGAACTCCCAAATCCCTTTCACACTGAGAACTCATGATTTCATGGTTATTTAGCTTATAACTAGTATTGTCTTTTATAGTACCCATTTTAACTACTTTACATTTTTCAACATTAAATTCCATTTGCCATTTGTCCGACCATTCAGATAATCTATTTAGATCTTCCTGTAAAGCATGAATGTCTTCTTTTCCATTTATAGTTCTACCTATTTTAGTGTCGTCTGCGAATTTACTTAGGTTACTACTGATATCCGAATCCAGATCATTTAGATATACGATGAATAATAGGGGACCCAGTACCGAGCCTTGTGGTACCCCGCTAGTAACCGAGCCCCACTCTGATTTCTCTCCATTTATGCAAACCCTCTGTTTTCTGTCTTTTAACCATTGTTTGATCCATCTGAGAACAGCTCCTCCTATACCATGAGCTTCCAGCTTTTTAACTAATCTTTTGTGAGGAACTCTATCAAAAGCTTTGCTAAAATCTAGATATATTGTATCATATTCTTTGCCACAATCTACTGCCTCGTAAACTTCTGAATAAAAAGACAGTAAGTTTGTAAGGCACGAAAAACCCTTAAGAAACCCGTGTTGTGAAAGTTTTATCAGTCTGTGTAATTCTAGATGTGCCCTTATTTTATTTGCAATTATGGATTCTAGAATCTTACCCACTGTTGACGTTAAACTTACCGGCCTATAATTATTCTTTTTAACACGTTCTCCTTTTTTAAATATTGGTACCACATCTGCCAATTTCCACTCCATGGGTACCGATCCTAATTTTATTGAATTATTAAATAATGCAGTTAGTGGACAACTAAGCTCTTCCTTGCATTCCTTTAATATTCTAGCATATATTCCATCAGGTCCCGGAGATTTATGAGCCTTTAATTTATCTATTTCTTTTATTACCTCCTCTCTCGTAATAGTTATTGAACTAAGTATATTATCGGGACTGTCTCTGTAAATGGATTCTACTTCCGGAATATTTTCCAAGTTTTCATTTGTAAATACAGATAAGAAATAATCATTTAAACATGTACACATCACTTTATCGTCATCTGTGATATGGCCATTGGCTACTTCAATTGGTCCGACTTTTTCCTTAAATTTTGTTTGATAATGTTGATAAAACCCTTTAGGATTTTCTTTAGCTTCTCCTGCTATTCTAACTTCGTATTTTCTTTTCGACTCTCTAACTATCTTTTTAACTTCCCTGTTTAACTGTATATATTGCTGCCTCACCTGCTCTTCACCTCTTTTTAGTTTCCTGTATATTCCTCTTTTAATACCTATAAGATTCTTTATTCTATTGTTCATCCATTTAGGGTCATTTTTTCTTGATCTGCAATGTTTCATGGGAATATAGTCTCTCTGACTATTCTTAAGAGTCATGACAAAATTGTTATATTCCTCATCCAAATTTATATTAACTGACGGACTGCTGTTCTTTCCTGTGAGAGAATTTAATGTATTGATCTTATCTTGTGATAATCCTTGGCATGTGGTACTCAAATTTCGGGGTAATCCGCTACCTGCGACCTGACCTGCTGGATTAACTACCCACATCTGTACCCCAGAAATCCCTTCCCATACCTCATTAGATAATTTAGTTTTTAAGCCCTCAAAATCTCCTGCTCTAAAGTTTGGAACAATATTCTTATTTTCCTTTATAGTTTCCTTGAAAATTATGTTAAATCTAATGGAATCATGGTCACTGTTGCCCAATTTTTCACCAACTTCTAAATTTGTAACCATATTCTCTCTATTACTAAGAACTAAATCTAGTGTATTCACCCCCCGTGTTGCTTCAAGTACATGCTGAGAAAGGAAATTGTCTTCTACTACTTCCAAAAACTCCTTAGAGCTACTATCACCTGTTATGGTTTCCCAGTTAATATGTCTAAAATTAAAATCGCCTACAATGCAAACTCTATTTGACCTGCTCACTTTAGAAATTTCATCGTATATAACTTGCGACTTTATATTATCTAGATCAGGTGGTCTGTAGACTACTCCTACAACTAGACTTTCTATATTATTTTTAATTTCAACCCATAAGGTTTCTGAATTTAGATTTGTCTTAATTCCAGACTTAATGCAGCTTCTGAGGCTATCTTTAATATACATAATTACCCCTCCCCCTCTTTTATCTGCACTACGATCAGCATTATAAAGTTTATATCCTGTAATTATGTACTCAGCTTTAAGGTGTTTGCTTTCTAAATTAATCCAACTTTCACTAATGCATATTATATCCGGTCTCTCACTACATACTATGGCTCTCAGTTCTTCTATCTTGTTACCTAAACTACGGCTATTTGTATAATATACTTTTAAAATTTCTCTAGCTTTACCCTTCTTGTGGCTATTCTTTTTGTTAATATTTGTTCTATGTAACAAATGGTTCTTATCCTTAGACTCCCAGTTATTTGACCCACTATTTACTGAACCCTTACTGACTAATTTCTCTGCACAAGTATTATTCATTTCATTATTTGTGTCTAACAAAACCCCCCTACCTCTCTGTCTATCATACCAGCCAATACCGAGACACCTGAATTAGAAAGATGCACTCCATCCCTTGCATACATATGCTTACGACTAGTGAAGTGATCCCACCCGTCTATAAAACCTATATTATTCTCCCGACAGAAGACTTTCATCCTAGCATTTACTCCTATAGCTCGAGACCACCACTCTGAACTTTGGCTAAGCCTAGGGAGAATACCACACATCACAGGAACTGCACCCCTTTTCCTGATCTTATCCAGGGCTTGTCTATACAACCTAATCAGCTCTTCACTTCTACCATCCTG
>JAXCGZ010000771.1:15000-40000 GCA_037179515.1 Halocaridina rubra
TACTTTCCTTCTCCTCACATTTTGTCATTATTTATGGAAGGTTCACAACTAATGGCCCCCAGTACCCGGCATAGTGGGGTGCGAAGAATCTCCGGGGATCGTGTTGACTCCACCATTGGCTTGAGGGCAGACACGCCTGGTGGTAGTAATGGTTCTGCTCTTAACCTTGCACCTCCTAATAGATCTGCTTCTTTCACTCTTCACTATTCAAACATTCGTGGGCTGAACTCTAATCTTTCGTCTGTGGAACAGCACTTGGGCTCTTTCCTCCCTAACCTCCTCCTCCTATCTGAATCCCAGTTGTCTGTACATGCTTCCACTGACCCTTTCCAAATCTCCCACTATAATCTGTATACTCGTTTTCGTTCTAAAGGTGGGGTCTGTGCTTACTGCAACATTAACACTCCTACAGTGAGGCTCATGGACCTTGAATCTCCTGACTTTGATGTTCTCTGGCTAAAAGTCTATCTCTCCACTACCACTATCATCCTTTGCTTCTGCTACTGTTCTCCAAACTCCACCGAGTTTGTATCTTTCTTTGAATATCTCTCCTCGTGCCATGAGTCCTTGCTATCTTCTGACCCACATGCCGAAGTTCTCTACATTGGAGACTTTAATGTACACCACAGTGAGTGGCTTCATTCTTCTCACACTGATGTGGGAGGAAGCGAGGCTCTTGCTTTCTCTATTACTCATGATCTGGAGCAAATTATTAAACATCCTACTCGTGTTCCTGATCGTCACGAACAAGCTGCTAACATTCTTGACCTTTTTTTTACTTCTAACCCTTCTAACTACTCTTATTCCTTGCTTTCCCCTCTTGGTAAATCTGACCACTCCATGATCTCTGTCTCTTCCATTTTCGCTCCCCCACCACCAATCCCTCCTACTCAACGCCGCCTTTGGCACTTCGAGCGAACTCAATATGAAAATTTGCATAACTTTCTCTTTGACTTTCCATGGGATGACTACTGCTTTCGGTCCCGCAACCCTGATCGGGTAGCTGTAAAAGTTGCCGAGATCATGACCGCGGGAATGGAGGCGTACATCCCCTCTTCTACAAAAACTTTCTCTCCCCCTAAACCTTGGTTTGACCGTGCCTGCTCCATGGCTATCCAGGCTAGGAATCAGGCTCACCGATCTTACCAAGCCTCTCCTTCCGATTTAACTCGCTCTGCTTTTATTATAGCTAGGAATCGCTGTACAGCTCAGATTCGAAGGTCTAAGGCTTCCTTTATAAGAAGGAAAGTTGATGACCTTAACTCCTCTCCCACTGACAAATGCTTCTGGTCCTTAGCCAAAATCCTCTCTAAAAACTTCTGTAACTCAAGATTTCCCCCTCTCATTCGTTCTGATAGTTCTATAGCTTGCTCTCCCACTGACAAAGCCACTCTCTTTGGCTCTCATTTTTCTGCCAACTCTTCTATCAACGATTCCAGCGTACCTGTTCCTCAGTCTTTTCCCCTCTCTAACCCTATGCCCTCCCTTATCCTTTCTTCACGCAAAGTTCATAAGGTTCTTCGCTCACTAAAGACAAACAAGGCATCTGGTCCCAATGGTATCCCTGCAAGGTTCCTTAAGGAGTTTGCAGATGAACTGGCTCCCGTGCTTTGCCGTCTTTTTCGCCTCATTCTGTCAACCAGTATCTATCCTTCATCTTGGAAGCATGCTCTAGTTCAACCTGTTCCTAAGAAGGGTGACCGCTCTATTCCTTCTAACTACCGACCTATTGCTCTAACGTCCTCTATTGCTAAAGTTTTCGAAACTTTGCTCAATGCTCACTTCTTGAAACTCCTTGAATCTAACTCACTTATCTCCGATCACCAGTACGGCTTCCGCAAGGCAAGATCCACTGGTGATCTCCTGTCCTATCTTACTCATGTATGGTCATCTTCTCTGAGGAACTATGGGGAATCCTTTGTCGTCGCCCTTGATATCTCTAAGGCTTTTGACAGAGTCTGGCACAAGGCTCTGTTGGCCAAACTCCCTGCCTACGGCTTTACCCCTTCTTTCTGTTCTCTGATTTCCAGTTTTCTCACTGACCGTTCTATATCTGTAGTTGTTGATGGCGCGACATCTAGCCCTTTCTCTGTGTCCAGTGGTGTTCCACAGGGCTCTGTTCTTTCACCTACTCTCTTCCTTCTCTTCTTCAATGATCTTCTACAGTCCCCATCTTCCTTTCTTCTTCATGCCTTTGCCGATGATTCTACCCTTCACTTTTCCTCTGCCTTTTCTTCACAACCTTCATCTGTTACTCGTAATCAATCTCGTATCACTCTTTCTTCTACTCTCAACTCCGATTTGCAGAGAGTATCTGAATGGGGCACTCAAAATTTAGTTAAATTCAATGCCTCCAAGACACAGTTTCTGGCTATCTCTTTATCTCCTTCTCCTCCTGATAACCCTATTGTCTTCGAAACTAATGAAATTTACCCTCTTAACTCTATCAATATATTAGGAATCCATATAGCCTCTAACTTGTCATGGAGGAATCACATAATCCAAATTTCTAAATCTTCATCCAAAAAATTGGGGGTTTTGTTTCGTTTTCGTTATTACTTTTCCTCATTGCAGTTACTTAAAATTTACAAAGGTCTTATCCGCCCCTGCTTAGAATACTGCTCACACATCTGGGGTGCTTCTTCCTTTACTTGTCTTCTTGATAGGGTTCAATCTAAGGCAGTCAGACTCATTAATGATCCTTCTCTTACTTCTAACCTGGATTCTCTCTCTCTTCGCCGTAAGGTATCTTCCCTTTCGCTTTTCTATCGCTACTACTTCCATCGCTGCTCTGATGAGTTGGCGAGTTGCATCCCTCCTCCACTGCCGAGGCCGCGTAACACTCGCCAAGCGGCCTCATCTCACAGGTACTGTGTGGAGATTTGTAGCTCGCGGATTGGTCGGTGCAGCGACTGCTTCTTCCCATCTACCTCCAGACTCTGGAACTCTCTTCCTCCTTCTGTCTTTCCTAATTCTTATGACCTTTTATCCTTCAAAAAGCAGATCTATCGTCATCTCAGAGCCTAGTCCTCCATATCTCTGGGTCCTCTTTACTTTGACTGTTTTTTCTGTCTGTCGTTTTCCTTTGTGTGACATTACCTCATCTCTGCCTTGCCCTTAACTTTTTCTTTTCCTTCGTCTTGGTATTTTCTCGTGCCCGGGCCTTTGTTGATGAGGGCAGTTTCTGCCTATCCCGGTGTCACTCTCTTAAAAAAAAAAAAAAAAAAAGTTTTTTTCCGTCCTATTGCCAACACTTCTTGAGATAAATCCTAAAATTCTGTTTGCTTTATTTCTGACTGCTGTGCATTGCTCTCTTGGCTTAAGATTACTACTCACAAGAACTCCCAAATCCCTTTCACACTGAGAACTCATGATTTCATGTTTATCTTCCTGTAAAGCATGAATGTCTTCTTTTCCATTTATAATTCTACCTATAACGCTATAATAGCTGGGGATTAAGGGTGGATACTCTTCCAAGCGCACCATGGTGGGTTCCAACATGGGATTATTACTTCCCGAGTCAAGTGTTCGAACCACTGCTCTACTGAGGTCAATGTACACTTTACTGTTGGTCTCAGTCGGAATTTGATAATCGCTGGAAAATATCTTTAATAAAGTCAAGGAACGGAGCCTGATGCGATGAAAAAAAACTCATTCTATAATACAAATTAAATTGCATAGATTGTTATAACTATCACGCAGTAACAATATAGAAATACTATAAAAAATTATATAAATTATCCCCAAAATGTGGGTTCGGCTGATCGCCATATTGAAATAACATTGTTTATATATGACGTCATCAAACCAGTCGCATCCACGTGTTCGGGACAAAGCCAATTCTCTCATCTTTCGGCGTGTTAGTTTCCATAGCTGGTTTGTGTATTTGTTTATTTTATTTGCCAAACTCTTCTTCAAATCAGTGACATTCTTTGCACCAATCAAGACAAGTGACAATAACGGAAAGAATATGTAGAAATACTTGGATATGAGGCATCATAGGCATAATTGGGCCTGTATACAGGTCCTTTAGTAGCTAGACTCAGCTCTACAGCTAATGGTAAGTAAGTAATAATAATAATAATAATAATAATAATAATATATATATATATATATATATATATATATATATATATATATATATATATATATATATATATATATATATATATATATATATATATATATATATATATATATATATATATATATATATATATATATATATATATATATATATATATATATATATATATATATATATATATATATATATATATATATATATATATATATATATATATATATATATATATATATATATATATATATATATATATATATATATATATATATATATATTTAATTTTATTATAGTGAATTTTATTGTAAATTACAAGCATTCTAACATCCTGACCATCTCCATACACTTCTGCATATCTGTAATATCCCAAAAGGAGTAATATAGGTTAAGAAAGGTTTGGAACGGCAGTTGTCCTAGTGCAGGTAATATGCATATTATTGTGAATTTAAGCTATTAAACATTCTAGGCTTCTTAGGTACCCACTGTACTAAGGTCAAATTGCATTGGTTTATAATTACCTAATATATGTTATCCATCGAACACGTTAACTCGAGTTTATTTGGCAAAATCTCAGTTGATTTTAAAGTCATCTAGGATCTTGTAAAGAAAAATAATTCCTACATGACTAGCAGGAAAATTCTTTAACTTAACCCAACCTAGCATGTGACGGGGTTACTGAAATTCTAAAACTGACTCATCTTTTCAAAAGATTATTTTTGTAAGCATTTTATCGACATATTTAGGAAAGTTTTCGGTGGAGACCAATAACTTTTTATTTCTAAAATCCTTTATTAAATCAATCACTGTTTAAATTTATGCTTTAATTTAATTATTATAATTTAAGTAAGTTATGGAATATACTGTATATCTATATTTCTGCCAAATACACTAGCCTAAATCCATGTAATTATACTGAATTGCGGCTAGATATAAGACCAACATTTTATCTTAGATCTTATTTTTTTCCACGTTTTTATTTTATTTCTTTAAAGTTCTCTGTTACTTATTGTTGCCTAGAATTTTTTATGTTATTGGAATATTTATTTTTTTCCGTTGCACAGTCTGACCTTAAAAAAAAAAAATATTTTTCCTTAGGCTACAAGATGCTATGCAGATTACTGCAAAACATTATGAGCTAATATTTTGGGGTAGGTTCAACTTTCATTTTACTATTTAAAATCACTAATTACATTAGTTATAAGAATTCTTGTTGAAAACAGATGTGCATTATAGGCATTAATATTATCTAAATTTTACTTTAAAATTTAAGTTTTTTGGCGAATAGTGGTAACTAGGCCTACCACATGGCTAATTTATATTAATTCGCGTAGAAACTTTGGATGAGAGAGGCAGATCAAGTAAATATTAGCGGTCTCTTGTACATTAAATAACCCTGTACAAGTTAAGTTATTAAACTTAACAAATTACGGGGTTATTTAATGTACTGGAGGTCAATGAGATGTTGCACGAGAGGATGAATGGAAGAGACTAGCGAAAAACAGCGAATTCACATGAATACTGGATTAAGGTGCAAGAAAAGAAGAATGTTTTTGTATTACCAAACTTTTTCAAGTATAAGGTACATAAATCAAGTAAAGATAGCAACTCCTCAGTACATTAAATAATCCCATAAATTAGTAAGTTAGGATAGTAAAGTTAGGTAAGGCCTTAACCTAACCTAACCTGACCTAACTTTACCTAACCTAACAATTTACTAGGCTATTTAATGTGTTGGAGAGTCGTTATCATTACATGATCCAGACACCTTTTCGTTTTAATGATCTAAGATCGGAGCAAATGAAGAATCCCCCCCTCCTGAGAACCCTACTAAAATATCTCCCCCCCCCAGAGTGCCCGGCGTAACAATTTTCCCCAATTGAATTCAAAGACAACAACACTATTCAGATTAGGTAAGGTTAGGTTAGATATAGCGCTCAAAAATATATGCAAAGAAATAATTTCCTCCCTCGATATAAGTCAAACCATTTGACCTAAAACAGGAAGTGGTACAGTTTACATTCAGAACCCCAGTTACGAAAAGCCTCATAAAAGTTATATTAGGTTAGGTTAGATTTTGTTAGCTTAGTGAGGTTAGTACACCCCGACTTTGGAAACGAATATTATTTTATATTTGTTATTTTTAGGTGCTTTACATATTTATTTTCAATATTCTCGTTTTTATTTAATTCTGTAGGGGTTTGAAAGTAAACGCTAACCTTAGAATAATAAGCTAATAATCCTTGAAACACGAATTAGAGCGAATTCAATTATGACGGCACATTAAAATATCGATAGCTCGCCAGGTATAGCTTTTCTTAAAGAGAATAATAAAAAAGAAAAGAAATAGAAAGGTTTAGAATGGCTTTAGCTATAAATTATACACATTAGAATAAGAAAATATAGACGAAAATAGGTAAAATTAAGGTTAAATTCTTCAGCTTCTTATCGTTGTTGTTGCTATCAGATGCACTGATTTGGTGCAAATCCTGCCAATACGTGGGACAAGCCAGTTCAACTCTGTATCAGTCCCAAAGCCATATCAATGGAGAGTGTTGGTGTTAGGAAGGGTAACCGACTGTAAAGCTACGAGCCAGAAGTTAAAACTAGTCTCTGAGAGGGTACTTGTCAAAAAACAGCGACCCTGTGTGTATATTTATATATATATATATATATATATATATATATATATATATATATATATATATATATATATATATATATATATATATATATATATATATATATATATATATATATATATATATATAAAGTATCTTCCGAAACGCCATACAAAAAAAAGAATTAATTTGTTTTTATGTTCGAATATCATTAAAACTGGTTGCGAAACCTTGAGGCTCATTTCTTTGTTATAATTATTATTATTATTATTATTATTATTATTATTATTATTATTATTATTATTATTATTATTATATTATTATTATTATTATTATTATTATTATTATTATTATTATTATTATTATTATTATTATTATTATTATTTTTATTATTATTTTTATTATTATTATTATTATTATTATTATTATTATTATTATTATTATTATTATTATTATTATTATTATTATTATTATTATCATCAACAAGTAGAATGTAGTGGAGATGAGGTGTTTGGGAAGTATGATTTGTGTATCTAGAATAGATAGAGTAGGAAATGAGGATGTCAAGCAGAGAACGGGTGTTGAAAGGAAGCTGTCGGATAGGTTAGAGCAGAGTGTGTTTAGTTGGTTTGGACACATGGAAAGGATAAGTGATGGACGAATAGTGAAAAGCGTGTGGAATGCAGAAATGAATGGAGTTAGGTCAAGAGGGAGACCTAGAATGAGATGCATTGATGGCGTGAAAAGGGTACTGAATGCACATGGAATATAAGGGGAGCAGGGAAGAGTGCGTGCAAGAGATGGGAATGAGTGAGAAAGATTGTGTATAGGTGATACGGGCAAAAGGGATTTCGGGCATCTGCTAGCTCAGTGAACTGTGATGGACAGGTGTGAGGGGAGTTATTATTTATTTTATTAATTTATTGCGCCAAGGCGTCAGACATTACATGAGTTCATACAAATAATGCTTCAAATGGATATAAAACCAAGAATTGAACATGGTTTACAGGGAGGTGTACATATTGATAAAACATTGCTGCATACTAACACACAACTCACAGAATGGCAGCACAGAGTACATTATATGCAAAAGTAAAGCTCAGTGAAACGCAGAATGCACAAACAGAATTATATAGCAACATACAGAAAATATATGTATAATTCAATATAATTAATGGCCACCAAAGTGAGGAAAACGAGCAAGAATAACATCAAGGTTGTCATCATTAAGTAAAAATGAGCAGATCTGTATTAAGTTCTGACCTCGTGGTAAAACATCTCTCACTGCGGGGCACTGAAGACAATAGTGGTCAAGAGTGTTAGCATTAGTTCGGTCGCATAATGTACAGGAGGTGTACTGTGGCATATCTAGAGTCTGGGAGACCTGCCATAAAGGCCGATACCCCATTCTGAGCCGAGCACTAACTACATTGTTTTTCCGCACCATTAACCCGCGTCTGCGATACTTGTAGCGACTGTGAAGGAAGTGATCATGGTGCTGTATGGACACACTGTTGGCCCTCTCCGTGTCCCTGCGCTGGACCGTCATGGCAAACCCAGCTGAGTAGATGATGTTACGTAGGCATCGGAGGGAGGGCTCAGCGTCCACAGCATGCCCATCCAGCATACAGGCCGCCTTGGCAAGACGATCCGCTGTGTCGTTGCCAGTCAGCCCAATGTGGGATGGAGTCCACACAAATGACACAACAAGAGAAGCATCCCGAGCGGCTGCGAGGCGACATAGTATATCTCCCACAGCACGGCCACAGATAGGTCTTGGCGAGGATAGGGCTTGTAGGGCCGATTGGGAGTCACAAATTATTACCCCATTCACTCGTCGTCGAACAAGGAGAGTCACGGCATCCAAGATGGCATTCAGTTCACAGTAGGTGGAGCTCGACGAGGTGGGTAGTCTACGGCCAATCCATGAATCAGCCGGCACAGGCGGCTCCATGGTGGGGGAAAACACAGCACATGCCGCCCTCCCATCTGCTTGCACAGAACCATCAACATAGACGTGGTGTGCTGCAGGGACAGACGTGGATACATCAGCGATAGTCTCCAGAGCTAACTGTCTCTGCAAGGGGGGATAGACATCCTTCGAGGTCGGTGTATATGTGACAGCGGGGAGGGGGACACGCCAGGGTGGTAAATCTGGGACAGCCGCCTGCACTGGCAGGTCGATGTCAAGGCCACGGAGAATGTCACTCACCACCCTGATAAGGTTATGACCTCCTGCTCGAAGTGGGAGCCTGGGTGCGTCTGGATCAAGGGACGTCCTCATGACAGCAGAGAAGTACGGAGCAAGAAAGGGGTAGTGAAGACACTTAACAGTAAAATAGGACACATTGGCATAAATCCTCTCCACAAGAGGGGGTAAGTTGAGCTCCAACTGCATACTCACAATACGGGTAGAGAGAGAACATCCCAAGATAAATCTCATGACTCGATTCTGGAACTTTTCAAGTGGCTCGAGAGCTGGTTTAGGAAGTTGACACAAGGCAGGAGACAGATAGTCAACCACTGACCGAAGTAGTAGGATGTAGAGGGTCCTCGCCACTGGGATGGAGACTCCTGCAGCATTGTTGGCAAGCCACTTGACAGGTGCAAAGCGGGGCTCCAGACGGTCAAGAAGGCTCTTCACAAAGGGATGAATTCGTTGACGAGCAGGTATAGCTGGGGTGATCCGGACAGGTGCACCTAAATACGTGTACTGTGTGCAGTGAGGGATGACATTACCACCCATGGCGAATGCGGGCAGTGCTCTGCAGTTGCGTGAAGTAAAAATCCTGCTTTTTTCTGGGGAGATAATAAGGCCACAGGAGGTAGCAGACACGTAAAAGTCATGGAGCATGTGCTGAAGGTCGTGAGTTGAGGTCGTGTGGATGCATATGTCGTCCGCATAGCAGGTAACTGTAGTACCGGGGATGACAGGAAGGAGGGAGAGTAGACGATGCATAAGGATATTGAATAGAAAAGGACTTAGCACACCCCCCTGAGGAGTACCCAGTTCAAACCGTTCATAGGAGCTATACGACCCTTTAAAAAGGACGCTTGATGTTCTGTTGCAGAGATATCCCCGTATCCATTTCAGTATGTTCCCCCGAACTCCAAAGTCCACCAGCTGGTCAAGAATAATTTCCTTGTTGGCTATATCGAAGGCAGATTTGAGGTCCAGGAAGGCGACCACACTGGTGGGAGAAAGACGGGTGTAGAGTTCAGCGAGGCAGTGATGTGTGCTCCGTTGTGGGAGGAAACCATAAAGACTGGGGGAGAGTTTATCCTGTAGACGGTGCATGAGCCGGGCAAGAAGGATGCGTTCAAACACTTTGCTGAAGCAGGAGGTGAGGGAGATAGGCCTAAATTTGTCGGTTCCAGGTTTTGGTAGAGGAATAATAGTGCTTCTGGTCCAGGCAGAGGGCACATGCCCCAAGCAAAAGCAAAGATTGAAGAGGCGCAGTAGGGGGTTACCAGGAACTTTCTGAAGAAGACGGAGAACTTGATATGTAAGACCATCCTCCCCAGGGGCAGTAGCCTTAATCCTAGCAAGAGCACGTCGTAGTTCATCCTCTGTGAATGGGATGTCATCCTCTTCATCCGTCTGTAGTAATGCACCCATTAGGCGGAGGTTACGAACACTGCGGTGGGTGGAGAGTGCCTCTTGAACGTTCCCGGGAAGGTTGCAAGTTTGTGACTGTGCTGACCAGGTAGTAATGAGGTGAGGGGAGTTGTGATGTTATGATGCGGTTAGGGTAAACCAGCTGCGGTCGTCGGGTCTCATTGTAGAATATCCTTGCCCGCCTACCTAGTGGATGACACAAGCAGGAGGGAAAAGGGGGAAAATATGGAGACCCTTTATCTGCAAGGAACTAAGAGGCGCGGTTGAAGTATGTGTGGCTTGTTGTGAATGCGTGTTTCTTGTCTTGGCCATCCCCCTTACAAGGAGGAATGAGACCATGTGTAGCATTATTATAATTATTATTATTATTATTATTATTATTATTTTTATTATTATTATTATTATTATTATTATTATTATTATTATTATTATTATTATTATTATTATTATTATTATTATTATTATAATTATTATTATTATTATTATTATTATTATTATTATTATTATTATTATTATTATTATTATTATTATTATTATTATTATTATTATTGTAGCTGTTGATGTTGTTGCTTTGAATCACTCATAAATAAATAATCTGCAAATAGTTTAAAGGATAGGACTCTCTCTCTCTCTCTCTCTCTCTCTCTCTCTCTCTCTCTCTCTCTCTCTCTCTCTCTCTCTCTCTCTCTCTCTCTCTCTCTCTCTCTCGTACACATACATACATATATACAAATAAATACACACACACACACACACACACACACACACAGCATTTACGATTGTAGACTAAGATTTCTTCCTGACACCTTGATCGATATTAAAATGCTCACTATATCTGATTTCATGAACGCAAGAGTTGAAAGGGGGTTGTTAAGAATGAGCTACCCAATATAAACACGAGAAAAGCAGTTGATAATGAATAGGACTTGCTTGAAGCTGTCTGTTGGTTTACGTCACGAAACTCACCACATAAGGGTTGAAAAATGATAGGTGTATGAGTGAGTGTGCATTAAATATCTTTAATAAACAAATACATGAATAACACTAGGTCATGTACATACTCGTATGTAGTAGGAACTTTGTTAACGCAATTATAACTTTAATGTTGTTTCTCAACAACCAATGCCACCCACACGCACACATTCACTATGTATGTGTGTGCATGCATGTGTGTGTGTATTAGAAGTGAAACAGTTACACGTAAATTTTATTATTTTGAATATGATGGAAAAAAAAGAAGTAACAGAGCATCTTATCTCTTACAAATCTATTTATCTACTCATCTTCAGAGGTAACCCTGAAGAGGAATTGACAGATATATTTGTATACACCGATGTTACTTGTATGTGTGTGATTACCTAATTTTGATTACCCAATTGTGTTTACGGGAAAGAGCCCAAAGCTCGTGTGTGTGTGTGTGTGTGTGTGTACATGTGTGTGCTCTTTCAACACGTGCTCTACCGACAATCTACGATCTACGCTTGTATTTAGCCAAACAATTAAAAAGTAAAAAAAATAAAATAATTAAGATGAATTTATTTAGGAATATAAAGGTAAAAAAAAATGAATATTTAATGATGAACCACTCCAATATTATTCAGGAAAACTGAAATATAAATCTAGAAATTCTTTCCTCATAATCCCGTGGCAATATTCATCAAGATGTGACTGGAGCAGGTAGTAGTCAACGTGGCTCAATCGGTAGCGTCCGCGACTCTGAGGCGTCAGGTCGAGGGTTCGCGCCTCGTCACGGTCTGAGGTTAGCAAGGGCATGCACTCAGGGTAACGATTACATCTGCCAAAACAAGTCCTTCGAAAGAAGGCAACCGTCCTAGCCCTTGGTTGAAATGGGGGTCCGTGACGTAAACCCGGATCATGTGACTGGAGCAGGTGTTTAGTGGTACCTCTCATCTTTTGTAACCTAACCTAACATAGCATAACATAACATAGTGTAACCTAACTAACCTTTCCCTTGGTAGAGCACGTATTTGAGTGTTAATGATAACAACTAGCTAGTTTGCAAGTTAAATGGAAAAACATATGTTGACTACGTTATTAGGCTGTTCACGTTCATGGTAGACCACATATTGGAAGAGCACTTGTGTATAATTACCTAAATGTGCTTATGTGAAAGAGCCCCAAGCTCGTAACTTCCTGTCTCCTGGTCGGTTCCATTTTGTACTTAGTGATACTTATCATACTTGTCCTTAAAACTATGGTTTGAGTTAGCATTAACTACATCCTCGCTTAGCAAATTCTAATTATCAACTACTTTTACACAAAAAAAGTACTCCCTTACATCTTGCAAAGAAGTTTTCTTACGAAGCTTCAAACAGTGACCTCTAGATCTAGTGCCAGCCGTATCAAAATATCGATCCCTATCCACTGTCATGTCCATGAAGGATATGAAAAAACTGTCACTATATCCCCCCTCAATCTTCTAGCTTCGAGTGATGATAAGTCTAATTCCCTCAGCCTCTCATCATAATTGAGATTGCGTATTTCTGGCACCAGTTTCTTGGCATGCCTCTAAACGTTTTCAAGCTTAACTACGTGCTTTTTCAAGTGCGGATTCCAAAAGGGGGCTGCATAGTCAAGATTTGGCCTCACATAGGTTGCATAAATATTTCTGAACATTACTTGTCCATGTGCCAGAACGCTACCCTTACATTCACTAAGAAAGCATATGCTGTCCTTACTATGCCATTTATATGCATTTCTGGAGACAAATCTGCCAGTATGTTTACTCCTAGATCTCTCTCATTTTCTGTCTCTTGAAGTTTTACTCCTGCCAACGAGTAGTCAAGCTTGGTCCTTCTTGCACTTGTACCTATACTCATTACATTACATTTAGAAGTATTTAATCTTATTAGCTGCTTTTCTTACAACTCATGCAGACTATTTAGATCTTCCTGAAGTTCTCTACCATTGTTCTCGTTTCTTTCTTTCTTCACAATCTTTGCATCTTCTGCAAACATATTCATGAATGAATTTACAGACTCTGGTAGGTCATTTACATATACAAGGACCAAAAGTGGCCCAAAAACTGAACCCTTTGGAACTCCACTACTAACTCATCTCCATTCAGACACTGAGTGTCTTAATCTAACCCACATTTCCCTTCCTTTCTAATTATGTTATTAGCCATTTCAAGACATCTCCGCCTATTCTAGCCATTGCTTGCAGCTTCTTAATAAGTCTCTCGTGTGGGACAGTGTCAAGCGCTTTCTGGAAGTCTAGGAATATGCAATCTGCCCAGCCCTCTCTTTCCTGCAAGATTAGGCTTACCTCATCATAAAATTCTAATAAGTTTGTTACTGTTGATCTACCTTCTCTGAAGCCATGTTGTCTCACTGTGTGTGTGTGTGATTACCTAATTGTGATTACCTAATTGTGTTTACGGGAAAGAGCCCAAAGTTCGCATCTTCCCGTCTCCTGATCGGTTCCATTTTAGACTTAGTTATTCTTATCATACCTGTCCTTAAAACTATGGATTGAGATAGCATTAACTACCTCCTCGCTTAGCCAATTCCAATTATCAACTACTCTTACAGTGAAAAAGTATTTCCTTACATCCTGCAAAGAAGTTTTCTTACGAAGCTTCAAACTATGACCTCTAGTTCTAGAGCTAGCCATATCAAAATATCGATCCCTATCCACTCTATCATAACCATGAAGGAATTTAAAGACTGTCACCATATCCCCCCTCACTCTTCTAGCTTCGAGTGATGGTAAGTCTAATTCCCTCGGCCTCTCATCATAACTGAGATTGCGTATTTCTGGCACCAGTTTCGTGGCATGTCTTTGAACTTTTTGTGTGATTACCTAATTGTGATTACCTAATTGTATTTACGGGAAAGAGCCCAAAGCTCGTATCTTCCCGTCTCCTGATCGGTTCCATTTTATACTTAGTGATACTTATCATACCTGTCCTTAAAACTATGGATTGAGATAGCATTAACTACCTCCTCGCTTAGCCAATTCCAATTATCAACTACTCTTACACTGAAAAAGTATTTCCTTACATCCTGCGAAGAAGTTTTCTTACGAAGCTTCAAACTATGACCTCTAGTTCTAGAGCCAGCCATATCAAAATATCGATCCCTATCCACTCTATCATAACCATGAAGGAATTTAAAGACTGTCACCATATCCCCCCTCACTCTTCTAGCTTCGAGTGATGGTAAGTCTAATTCCCTCAGCCTCTCATCATAACTGAGATTGCGTATTTCTGGCACCAGTTTCGTGGCATGTCTTTGAACTTTTTCAAGCTTAGCTATGTGCTTTTTCAAGTGTGGATTCCAAAAGGGGGCTGCATATTCGAGTTTTGGCCTCACATAGGTTACATAAATATTTCTGAACATTTCTTTGTCCATGTGCCTGAAGGCTACCCTTACATTTGATAAGAATGCATATGCTGCCCTTACTATGCCATTTATATGTATTTCTGGAGACAAATCTGCCAGTATGTTTACTCCTAGATCTCTCTCATTTTCTGTCTCTTGAAGTTGTACTCCAGCCACCGAGTAGTCAAGCTTGGGCCTTCTTACACTTGTACCCATTCTCATTACCTTACATTTTGAAGTATTGAATTTCATTAGCCACTTTTCTGACCACTCATGCAGATTATTCAGATCCTCCTGAAGTTCTCTACCATTGTTCTCGTTTTTTACTTTCTTCACAATCTTTGCATCATCTGCAAACATATTCATGAATGAATTTACAGACTCTGGTAGGTCATTTACATATACAAGGAACAAAAGTGGCCCTAAAACTGAACCCTTTGTGTGTGTGTGTGTGTGTGTGTGTGTGTGTGTGTGTGTGTGTGTCTTAAAGAGCACATTGCTTTACTGGTGATTTATGTAGTGTGGAAAGTAGTTTGGTTAGATTTATTAAATTAATGGTTTCTTACCTTTTCATTACCTAGAGTCCATAATTACATATACATTCACCTTCAGAAGTGTCTATAACTGGATGGAAATTTTCCCCAAAATGAATCTATAACTGAATGAAAATTCACCCCACAAAGAACAAAAATTCGTAACTGCACAAACACTTACCCCTTAAAGAAGTCTATTGGACGCACGTTTGGCGTCTAAATCCAGTGTAATGGTAAACTGAAGGCTTATTTACAAGTACCAGGGATTTATAAAATGGCTTGTTTTGCACATTCTCCGTTATTATGTGAAAAAAGAAAAATAAAAGAGTGGGATTATATTTAAGATATATATTTTTTTCTTCTAGAAATTGTAACCCTAAATTCCGGTGTAGTAATGAGGGTTCCCAAAGGTGTAACAAGTTCTTACGCAGAAAGTTCTCATTGTACAGAAGTTATCGTCTCCTCTCCTGAAGTTCTTTTATGGCAGGAGATAAGAGAGGGATTGCTAGTTCCTTCTCCTCCGTCGATAATAATAATAATAGTAATAATAATAATAATAATAATAATAATAATAATAATAATAATAATAATAATAATAATAATATATATAATAATAATAATAATAATAATAATAATAATAATAATAATAATAATAATAATAATAATAATAATAATAATATTAATAATAATAATAATAATGATAATAATAATAATAATAATAATAATAATAATAATAATAATAATAATAATAATAATAATAATAATAATAATAATAATAATAATAATTATTATTATTATTATTATTATTATTATTATTATTATTACTATTATTATTATTATTATTATTATTATTATTATTATTATTATTATTATTATTATTATTATTATTATTATTATTATTATTATTATTATTATTATTATTATTATTATTACACATAAGTGTAGTATACCGTATAACAATCACCAGCACGCAATCGTGATGTTATCGATATTTAAAGTACAGAACTGCACTGCAAAGCAAAGTAATTTATATACGAGCGCAAATGAATTTTCAATTAACTAAAAGTTATTAAACATGAGAAGTAATAATCTGGAAGCCACAATTATGGATTCACAGTATGTCAAGAGATATACATTATTCATCACTATGGAAAACGAAAGGAGGGCAAGGACAAACGAATGATTGAGAGAGCAACAAAAGAGTTAGATGTCATCACCAATGTAATAATTCAGTCGTCACAAAACAGTCGTCTGTATGGCCGTCAGAGCTTTCAGACAAGGCATGACCTCTGATGATAACGGGTATTTGACCTTATAATGTAAAAGACTATGGAGAGGCAACGTCACTTCATTGCACGTGTGGTTTGGAAGGAGTTGGAATATACGATGTTAATGGGTGAGATTAAAGGGAAGAAACAAAAGGAAAGAAAAAGCCAAGCGTTATTGTAGGCACCAGTAAGAGATTTATACCCGATTTCTTATACAGTGTAAACCTAGGATACCATATTGTTAGTTAGCTAGACACACACAAATGGATGTCATAAACGCATCTAATGTGGTTCTGTGTATGGCTAGGATCCCGTACGGAATCCAAGCCATACATAGAACTGCGTCAGATACGTTTATGACATCCAGTTGTGTGTGTCTAACTAACAATATGGTATCCTAGGTTTACACTGTTCAAGAAATCTGGCCTTAGAAATAAAGACCTGCAATATGATCTCCTTTTTTATTTTATATGAGTGTGACACCGGGACAGGCGGCAACTGCCCTCATCAATAAAGGCCCGGGCACGAGAAAATGCCAAGACGAAGGAAAAGAAAAAGGTTAAAGACAAGGCAGAGATGAGATAATGTCACTCAAAAGAAAACGACAGAACGAAAAAACAGTCAAAATACAGAGGACCCAGAGATATGGAGGACTAGGCTCTGAGATGACGATAGATCTGCTTTTTGAAGGATGAAAGGTCTTAAGAATTAGGAAAGGCAGAAGGAGGAAGAGAATTCCAGAGTCTGGAGGTAGGTGGGAAGAAGCAGTCGCTGCACCGACCAATCTGCGAGCTACAAATCTCCACACAGTACCTGTGAGATGAGGCCGCTTGGCGAGTAATATGCGACCTCGGCAGTGGGGGAGGGATGCAACTCGCCAACTCATCAGAGCAGCGATGGAAGTAGTAGCAATAAAAAAGCGAAAGGGAAGATACCTTACGGCAAAGAGAGAGGGAATCCAGATTAGGAGTAACATGTAGTAGGTTGGCTCATGGCAACAGCCGCCCATTGCGATACTACAGCTGAAGGATTTTTGAACTTAAATAGGTCTTTCCAGGACAGTTTGATGTTAAGTCTTCTTTCGGTTACGGTTCTTTTTGTATGCCTACAGCTACACTGAATATTCTTGGATATTCATTACCCATCTTTTATTATCCCTTCACATCTGACAAGTCATTACACTCTCCATCACTGCTTCTCTTTACTTTATGTATTCTTCGTGCCCAGGCCTGATGAGGGCTATTTTATTTATTTATTTATTTATTTGCCCGTCCTGGTGTCACAATTATACAATAAAAAGAGAAGGATCATTAATGATTCTGACTGCCTTAGATTCAACCCTATCAAGAAGATAAGTATAAGAAGAGGCACCTCAGATGTGTGAACAGTATTCTAAGCAGGGACAGATAAGATCTTTATAAATCTTAAGTAACTGCAAAGAGGAAAATTAATGACGAAAACGAAACAAAACCCCCAATTTTTTGGATGAAGATTTAGAAATTTGGATTATGTGATTCCTCCAAGACAAGTTAGAGGCTATGTGGATTCCTAATATGTTGATAGAGTTAAGAGGGTAAATTTCGTTAGTTTCGAAGACAATAGGGTTATCAGGAGGAGAAGAAGATAAAGAGATAGCCAGAAACTGTGTATTGGAGGCATTGAATTTAAGTATATTTTGAGTGCCCCACTCTGATACTCTCTGCAAATCGAGTAAAGAGTAGAAGAAAGGGTGATACAAGACTGATTACACGTAAGAGGTGAAGGTTGTAAAGTAAAAGCAGAGGAAAAGTGAAGGGTAGAATCATCAGCAAAGTCATGAAGAAGAGAGGAAGATAGGGATTGTAGAAGATCATTGATGGAGAGAAGGAACAGAGTAGGTGAAAGAACAGAGCCCTGTGGAACACCATTGGTAACAGAGAAGGGCTAGATGTTGCACCATCAACAACTACAGATATAAAATGGTCAGTAGGAAAACTGGAAATGAGAGAACAGAAAGAAGGGGTAAGGCCATAGGCAGGGAGTTTGGCCAACAGAGCCTTGTGCCAGACTCTGTCAAAAGCCTTAGCGATATCAAGGGCGACGCCAAAGGATTCCCCATAGTTCCTCAGAGAAGATGACCATACATGAGTAGGATAGGACAGGAGATCACCTATGGATCTTGCCTTGCGGAAGCCGTACTGGTGATCGGAGATAAGTGAGTT
This sequence comes from Halocaridina rubra, assembly GCA_037179515.1. Classification (NCBI taxonomy): domain Eukaryota; kingdom Metazoa; phylum Arthropoda; class Malacostraca; order Decapoda; family Atyidae; genus Halocaridina; species Halocaridina rubra. The sequence continues at coordinate 33,670 of JAXCGZ010000771.1, forward strand.
AGATTCAAGGTGTTTCAAGAAGTGAGCATTGAGCAAAGTTCAAAAACTTTAACAATAGAGGAGGTTAGGGGAATAGGTTGGTAGTTTGAAGGAATAGAGCGGTCACCCTTCTTAGGAACAGGTTGAACTAGAGCATGCTTCCAAGATGATGGATAGATACTGGTTGACAGAATGAGGTGAAAAAGATGGCAAAGCACGCGAGCTAGTTCATCTGCAAACTCCTTAAGGAACCTTGCAAGGATACCATCGGGACCAGATGCCTTGTTCGTCTTTAGCGAGTGAAGAAGCTTATGAACTTTGTGTGAAGATGGGATTAGGGAGGGCATAGGGTTAGAGAGGGGTAAAGATTGAGGAACAGGTGCACTGGATTCGTTTATAGAAGAGTTTGCAGAAATATGAGAGCCAAAGAAAGTGGGTTTGTCAGTGGGAGAGCAAGCTATAGAACCATCAGAATGAATGAGAGGGGGAGTGCTTGAGTTACAGAAGTTTTTGGAGAGGTTTTTGGCTAAGGACCAGAAGTATTTGTCAGTGGGAGAGGAGTTAAGGTCATCAACTTTCCTTCTTATAAAGGAAGCCTTAGACCTTCGAATCTGAGCAGTACAGCGATTCCTAGCTACTATAAAAGCAGAGCGACTTAAACCAGAAGGAGAGGCTTTGTACGATCAGTGTGCCCGATATCTAGCCTGGATAGCCATGGAGCAGGCACGGTCAAACCAAGGTTTAGGGGGAGAGAAAGTTTTTGCAGAAGAGGGGATGTACCCCTCCATTCCCGTGGTCATGATATCGGTAACTTTTAGAGCTACCTGATCAGGGTTGCGGGTCCAAAAGCAGTAGTCATCCCATGAGAAGTCAAAGAGGAAGTTACTCAAATATTTATATTGGGTGCGCTCGAAGTGCCAAAGGCGGCGCTGAGTGAGAGGGATTGGTGGAGGGGGAGTGAAAATGGAAGAGAGTGGTCAGATTTACCAAGAGGGGAAAGCACAGAGTAAGAATAGTTTGAAGGGTTAGAAGTAATAAATAGGTCAAGAGTGTTTGCAGCATGTTCGTGATGATCAGGAATGCTAGTAGGATGCTTGATAATTTGCTCTAGATTGTGAGTAATAGAGAAAACAAGGGCCTCACTTCCTCCCATATCAGTGTGAGAAGAATGAAGCCACTCACTGTGGTGTGCATTGAAGTCTCCAATGTAGAGAGCTTCGGCATGTGGGTGAGAGAATAGCAAGGACTCATGGCACGAGGATAGATATTCAAAGAATGAAACAAACTTGGTGGAGTTTGGAGAACAGTAACAGAAGCAAAGGAAGATAGTGGTAGTTGAAAGATAGACGTCTAGCCAGAGAACATCAAAGTCATTAGATTCAAGGTCCATGAGCCTTGCAGTAGGAGTGTTAGTGTTGCAGTAGGCACAGACCCCACCTTTGGAGCAAAAACGAGTATACAGATTATAGTGAGGGATTTGAAATGGGTCAGTAGAAGCATGTGTAGACAGCTGGGTTTCAGATAGGAGGAGGAGGTTAGGGAGGAAAGTACCCAAGTGCTGTTCCTCAGATGAAAGATTGGAGTTCAGCCCACGAATGTTAGAATAGTAAATAGTGGAAAAAACATATCTATTGGGAGGTGCAAGGCCAAGGGCAGAACCATTATTACCAAAGGCGTGTCTGCCCTCAAGCCAATAGTGGAGTCAACATGATCCCCGGAGACTATTCGTACCCCTCTATTCCGGGTACTGGGGGCCAATAGCTGTGGACTTTCCATAAATAATAACAAATGTGACGAAAAAAGAGAGAAAAAGAGACAGATGTGGGAAATATTGTGACTTGTCAAACGTAATGGAATAACAAGAGATGTGTATTGAATACGCCAGAATATTGTGTAGATGTAGGCATGAGGAAAGAACCGTCCAGAAGGAAAACTCAACCTGGAACTGTCTGGACAGGTCCTAGTTGCATCCTAATACCTTCAGTCGTAATCTTTCAATGGGCGGCTGGATCGGATCGGGTACTTTTTGGTGCATCCCTTTTGTCGCCGTGAATGGCACCTTTACTGAATAAATATATGTTAATAAACACTAGCCAAACCTCACCTAGCCTAGCCAAAACAGCTTAGTGCCAAAAGAGCAACGACAAAGCAGTTTAGCGATAAAGGTAGTGGGCTCCAAAACGGCGACGCCAAATAGCCCCATTCCAAACTGGAGTATGTGTAAGCCATGGGAGTCAAAGCTGTCATCCTGACCGTGGCACATGAAGATGATAATTATTAAATTCATAATAGTCAAATTATAGGCATGAACAGGGACAGCTGTCTCAGTCCGCTTCAGAGCCCAGTTTAATTATTATACATTTAATCCATATTTTTCAAATGAAAGTAAAATTTAGAAAACAAAATGCATAAGCAAGAAAATAAATAAATGAAAGCCATAAACACCTACTGAATGCATCTCAAGAGGAAAGATTATTAACACTCGGGTGGGCGCTTTGTGACCGCCTCTCTCATCATCATGAAGAAGAAGAGGATGAAGAGAGGGAGGGAAGAAGAGGAGGAGGATAAGAGGAGCAAGGAGAAGGAAGAAAGAGCAGTATGAGAAAGAGAGGAGGAGAATATAGCTAATAACACTTTACAGCTTTCATACTTAGCATACATATTAATCCATAATAATATTAATTTCTAAAGTTAACTAAGATAAACTTTTGTTCGTTATTTGATGAATATTAGTCTGTAAAGTTAATAAACAGCTAAAGTGAAATAATATTTATCAACCATTACCTTACCATTATTGGAAAAGGCCTCAGTAACTTTGAGTATCCACTGCTCATGGATAAAGAAAGATAATATATAGTTTGTTTATATTGCTTAATGCACATATCAGTGCATAATTTCCCTATGTAATTTAGCTCAAATATCGTGTACTGCAATGCTAACCAATGAATATACCCTTGAAAGAGAAAAAGGGAAGAAGAGACATCCAATGTATAGCATCAGAAAAAGCTAAGTGAAGTTCTTTTGCCACGCTACGAGAACCTGGTAACAACGGATGAATAGCCGGGAATAGGTGCAGAGTTAGACCGAGGAATAAAATACCGGACACCCTTGTCACCTGCATTCATAAAGATTCACCCATGGAAATGAGAAATGGAGTTTGGGACCAGGAGAGCCATGATCGCAAAATAGGCGAAGCACACAGTGATTAATATGCACAACTAGTCTTTGCTCATAGAAATCATACGAACAAAAATTTTTCTTCTGGATATAGCTCTCGTTTCTTGCCGGGTATTGTGTTAAGTAGCGTCTCGTATACTGTACTAAGACTCATGCTCGAAAAAAAAAACCAACATAAGCTTTCTCTTTCTTTATCGTGATACATTGCTACCGAAATTTGAATATTTTACTCATACTGCCTCCTTAAATTCAAAACACGCACAAAGACTTGGTCGTAGAATAGATCTACAAAGCCAGATCTCGTCTTAGATTATTCTCCATAATTCAGAAGTAATGGTCCACTCCTTAGCTCTTGACAAATGCTCGGTGCTGTCTCTTCTTATCCAATAATAACATCGTTTTTGAATGAGGCTTTGAAGTATTCAAGAGTTCTCGTTTAAATTTGGAAAGGAATTTTGAATCATGAGAATGATTTCAGGGAAAAAGGGACAATAAGAACATATTTTTATGAATATAATTTACTTTTTTTTTTTTTTATTAGTGAAAAGGAACCTCTAGCTTCCCTCTGAATTTTCATCTCCAGAGAAGTAAGTTGACTGCGTAAATGTTATCTTTTGGACACTTTTAGTATTCAAGAGTTCTCATTTAAATTTGGAAATGAATTTTGAATCATAAGTTTTATATCAGGGAAAAGGGACAATAAGAACATATTTTTATGAATATAATTGACCTCTTTTTTTTTTTTTTTTTTTTTTTTTTTTTTTTTAAAGGAACTTCTAGTTTCCCTTCGAATTTTCATCTCCAGAGAAGTTTGTTGACTGGGTAAATGTTATCTTTTGGACACTTTGTTTTTTGTATAATAAACTAATTCACTTAACTTTACTTACTCTAAACTCAGTATATATTCATTAATGATATATTTGGAACGCTAGGTAAGATTATAGTAGAAAAGTTTACAGAAAAAAGAAAACAGTTACCTTGTCTGATATTGCATTTTTCTGGGGGTATTCAGCGTTATATTTTTTAAGTAGGATGATTCATTGTTCTGTTGCTGAATATCTCGTTTTCTTCTTCTTCTTCTTCTTCTTCTTCTTCTTCTTCTTCTTCTTCTTCTTCTTCTTCTTCTTCTTCTTCTTCTTCTTCTTCTTCTCTTCTTCTTCTTCTTCTTCTTCTTCTTCTTCTTCTTCTTCTTCTTCTTCTTCTTCTTCTTCTTCTTGGATCTCTAAACTTGGCTGTCATCTACCAATCACCTCTGTTGAACTCATCATCTTTTTCCAATCTTATGTCCTCCATATCTTGCTTTATGCAGGCGATCCTCTTCCTTACTGTTTGGTTCACTAATTTAATGGATATCATCATTTTGATTAAGAGCAAGAATCTCTCTCTCTCTCTCTCTCTCTCTCTCTCTCTCTCTCTCTCTCTCTCTCTCTCTCTCTCTCTCTCTCTCTCTCTCTCTCTCTCTCTCTCTCTCTCTCTCTCTCTCTCTCTCTCTCTCTGTTATTTTGTCTTGTTACAAAGGAACCTTAGATCGATCTCAGGTGATTGTAAGACCAAGAGCAAATTATATATTTTATTTGAAGCTTTCAGAGTTACGCATAGATTACATAGTAGCGATCCTAGGAAGAGGCCACACAGAAGTAATCCTTATCCAAAATAGGATTGAAAACTTTTGGCGTGTAGGATCAATAATGTAACAATATCTTCACGAGCCTAAACCTCGTTATGGCAAACATGATTGTTCCGCAGGAACCCTGGGAAGTATCTTTAGGATATCACGGGATGAGGACTGTGGTAATATTGCAAGATATTGAACTATCGGATCCGGGTATGCTTCAGGACAATTGTCATGGGATAATTTAGGAAGCATATCTGGAGTATTTTTTTTTATAACTTGATTAACTTTGTTTGCAGTTTTGTGTGTTACTAATAATTTCCATTAGGGGGTGGACACGGACTAGAGCTGGGGAATTAAAGGTGGATGCCATTCTAAACGTCCTGTGGTGACTCGATCGCGGTTGTCTCGCATGCAGAATCGAATGTTCTTGCCAGTTCGCTACCGTGACCCCCAGGGTGACTTGATTAATACCCCTTCTTTATATGTTAATTGGAATTAAAGTTGTACACCTCTGTGCTTCTGTTATGCACAAACAAGTTAGAAATCAACAGGAGTCATTAGTCTCTCTCTCTCTCTCTCTCTCTCTCTCTCTCTCTCTCTCTCTCTCTCTCTATATATAATATATATATATATATATATATATATATATATATATATATATATATATATATATATATATATATATATATATATATATATATATATATATATATATATATATATATATATATATATATCTAATTACATAGCTGACTGTTTAGTTGTACAGTTTGCAGATGACAATCAGGTATACTCTTTAATGGTGATATTAATAATCTCCCAGAGGTTACTTTAAGAGCAAAACACATACTGTCAAAAATTAAAACCCATTTTTAAGAAATCGGGTTGATAATTAACGAAAGTAAAACACAATTCATGTTTATTGGTTCATGGCACCACACAGCACGAATTTCAGAAAACACAACATTTAATTTTTGTGACAATATCATCACACTTAGCAAAACTGTTGAAATCTAGGAATTCATTTTGATAATTACATCTTGCTCGACTCCCATATAGATGAAGTCTGAAAAAAGGTAACAGGAACTCTAATGTACTTGTCACGTATAAAAGATAATTTTGAGACTACCACTTGAGTAATGGTTGTCCAATCACTAGCCCTCAGTCATATTAACTATTACACAACCTGCTAATAAGACTAAAAATATAGAATATAGAAGATTATAGATTTTGCAACTCGAATTGCAGCTCAAGTTGCCCTGTGAGGAATAAGAAAATATGACCAAATCACAATTGCTCTCAAAACACTTGGGTGACTGTGAACAGAAAACAAGATCGCCTAGCCTATGTCATTTACGATTTTGCATGCATAATTTTGAAACATCACTATCCCAACCAGCTGTTTAATTTCAGAACAATCAGGGATAAAAGGTGAACTAACACAAGACAGAGTAATAAGCTCTTTATTCAGAGAATAAACCCAGATTCAGGTTTAAAGATGATTACTATTAGGGGGCCAACACTCTGGTACAATATTCCAGAACATCTTTAATATTCATT
>JAXCGZ010000772.1:0-2500 GCA_037179515.1 Halocaridina rubra
TACCTCTCAGATCCCTGCTTGAAATGAAGCTTTACCGTAAAAGGTTACTTTCACACCCACTGTTGGGAAGAAATCTTATTTTAGGATAGTTGATTTCATGACAGATTCTGACAATGTTAATGGAAAGAGAGACAAATGAATACTACATGGTTCTCTACAATTTCATGCATTTAAGAACATAAGAATAGAGGACACTGCAACATGCCTACTGGCACACACGAGGCAGCTCCATTTTTGAATTGTATTTTCAGCATGTCTAACCTATTCTATTCTACTCTACTTATTTATTCTATTTTTCTTTTTATGATTTTTCTAATAAGCACTAACCTATTCATACCCACCCTACCTCTGTCATATGTCTATCTAATCTACATTTGAAGGTGTCTAAGGTATTGGCATTTACTATCCTACTAGGAAGCTTGTTCCATGCATCAGCTACTCTATTACCAAACCAATTTTTACCAATTTCCCTTCTGAACCTAAATTTATCAAGCTTAAATCCATTATTACGAGTTCTGGTTTGATCATGAATTTTTAAAACTTTATTAATATCTCCCTTGTTAATCCCTTTAAACCATTTATACACTTCAATCATATCCCCCCTAACTCTTCGCCTCTCTAGAGAATGTAGATTAAGTTTTTTTAATCTGTCCTCATATGGTAGATTTCTGAGAGGAAGCTTCATATCCTGACGGTGCCAGTAAAAGAATCTGGGGAAAAAGTTCATAACTTTGGTTAGGAAAAATATCACAATATACCATCAAATTACTAAAAAGTAGTCTCCGTGGCAAAATGGTAGCATCTGCGACTCTGAGGCGGCAGGTCGAGGGTTCGCGCCCTGTCACGGACTGAGGTTAGTAACGGCATACACTCAGGGTAACGATTACATCTGCCAAAACAAGTCCGTAAGAAGGCAACCGTCCTAGCCCTTAGTAGAAAAGGGAGTTCGTGACGTAAAACCGAAACCAAACCATTAAATTACTAAAATATATATATATATATATATATATATATATATATATATATATATATATATATATATATATATATATATATATATATATATATATATATATATATAGTTTTTTTTTTTTTTTTTTTTTTTACATGAATTTTCTGTGAATGTCTTGGCATACTAACGACATAATTTATGTATGAAGGCTTTGCACAAATTGTTACTGTAAGAATTTATATAAATACAATACTTTGACTTATACTTAAATGTACAAAGCTCCATTGTGTCTGGGTAATATATGTTTCCCGGGACCAAAGTCTTTCACAAAAGGCACATTCTTAGTTCTTAGTAGGAAAGGAGTCTGCAACATAATACCGATCACATAATAGTACAGTACATTGAATTTAAAAAGATAATCTTAGTTGTGTCTCAAAAATTGCCAGTCCTTTGCGTAATTTGAAAGTATTTGAAGCTCATACAGATAGCAAGATTCCCTAGAATAAAATTGGAATCACATGGCAAAGCAATGAGATTATTTCTCAGTCCTACTCATTTGAGTCTAGCGTGTTTTTAACATTTACTTAATTCAGGCTATGAAATCATAAATGGAAATTATCATACAAGAACATGTTTGCTTATTGCAATTTTCTCTGCTCATATTACAACACTTTTTCAGTATTTGTTCTTTATTTAATGTGCTCAACCTCCATATCATATATATTACTATAAGTACAGTACTATAATTGAACATATTTGACTTTTATATACTGTACTGTATTCAGAATTTTCGATGCAAGCAAAGACTAATTTCTTATGTTTTATAATTAGGATAGAAATCATACTGTTTTCTATGCCATTGGAGTGCGGCTCAGCAAAATTTGCTAATTTTTAATCATCTCTTTGTATAATTAGAATCTGTCGTGAAGGAGGAACTTTAACAGTATGTCGTCTTTGCGAAACGCAGTGAAGTCTCGACACGTGCACAGGGAGCGGCATCAGCCAGCAGCGCGTGCGCATCTTGGTCCACTTGAGAAAAAGAAAGATTATAAAGTTAGAGCAAAGTAAGTAGAGTAATAGTAGTGTGTAATGGAGTAATTTGTTTTTCAGATAGTGTGAGGATCAACTCATCTATAAGCGAGTATATTTTAATAAAAAGAAAAAAAAAACAGTGCTGGTCTCGACTTTTGTTATGAGTATGATATTTGTAATTACCAAAAAATTGATATTTTTTTTTTTTAAACATTTTAGCAAGATTTTGGTTTTTCAAATGTATCATATCATCAAAGCTGTACTTAAGGTATTTGATGTTACAAGAAATGAACTTTCATTAGAACACTTTTATATTTGTCAGAAAAATTTCTTATTTTAGTTGGAGATAGGCCTAAGCTTTTATAAGTTTTACAGAGTTAGATATAAAATGTTTTCTAGTGTCCCATAGAGTTTTATGAAAAACTCAGAAAGACTTAAACTTATATGAATTGTATTGAGAGAGTAGTAACAACACATTCTATAACCAATTCAGATTATTAAATTAAATCAGGTACA
>JAXCGZ010000772.1:7500-22500 GCA_037179515.1 Halocaridina rubra
ATGGAATCCTCTGTGTATTGATTAATTATATATATCCTTAAATTTGTTATGTACTGCAGGCTACTCTCGTCTCTATTAAAGGAATATTGTGTTTAAAAAAGAATGCATTAAAATAAGAATTATCAAATCTTTTTTTTCTTCCCAAGAAGTCTAGAATTTTTGTCTGCCTTGTGTTCGTAATCACCCACCCTCTTTTCCCCTATTCTCTTCCTGAATGAATTAACCTTGGCAAATAGAATGAGTGCCCTTTTCTGCGTGGAAGCAGATAAAGGAGGGACACTATAGCTCTTCTGAAGACCTCCGTAAGTTGATGTGTCGATCCCCGTTGACTGAAGAGCCAGTGAGTGGATCACTAATGTGAACACGTGGCTAGAAATTATAGTTCCGAGAATAGATGCAATAGAGCAAACTTTAGAGAGAGAGATAGAGTTTTAATGGGCTGTATGAGCACTCAAAAAAATTTTTCTCTCATTGCATTTTTTTTTTTTTTTTAAAGGCATTGCTAAAAACAAAAAGTAAAGCTTACAAAGAGCTTGTTCAGAGGATTGCTCGCGAGAATAAACTACGGATAATGCAGGACAAACTAGAAGTGCGCAAGAAGCTTATGGTGAGTATCAAAGTCAGGTTATTTCAGTTGAAAGTATAGCAGTAGGTGAATTTATTTATTTCTTATCTAGAAATCTCTTATAGTCGTGTTGGGATCCAATGAACAATAAATAATTTAACAAGTATGTAAAGTTAGTTGATTACCAGTATAAGACTGATTGATGCAAAATATAATGGCCATGTACACATGTGTTTTTGACGATTACTTTTATTTTTCTCTGATCAGGTAAGCAAAGGAAAAGAGGAAGAGAAACCTAAACTTGTGCAAGAGGGCACAAGCACCTCTGCTCCTGTATACAGATGGCCACAAATACGGAAAAAATAATATTTATTTTAATAAATTCCCTGTATCTTCAAGCGTCTCTTTGTTTATCCTGCAACTTTTTTTATACAGTATTTAATATTACCATATTAACTGAATCATGAATGTGATATACCTTAATGAATCATTTGGTTGCAATACAAGACAGACATATGCATTCCTAAGCTCATGTTGCATGATCCGTCAATGTTCCATCGCTTCCAGTGTTTTATACCTTATTCCTGCAGAGTTGGCAGACACTAAGAAATGACAGGAGCAATTGTTATTCCTTCCATATACTTGAATTTAGTAACAGACAAATTTTAGGCACAGGGGACCACAGTAACTGAGTACTTAAAATACTTAACTCAAGACTTGACAGACTTACAATTGAGCCCACTGTGGGGATTTTAGGAAAGGCATCCAGCTTTCATTCCCTAGCCACACTGACTTAAGTCCACCTCTATAATAGGGATCGATGTGACACGTAAGTATAAACACATATAGTCACAGAATGAATTTGGGTGAACTCATCCTTTTATATGGTACATTAGTTTTTAACCCCTCAAGTTATGGGCTACACTATTGTCCAGATATGTGGTTTGGGCTTCCCAAATGTCTTCATTCCTTACAAGGTTTTTCTGTTAATTACATACATAATGCAGTTTTAGGAAAATTTTGAGGGATATTTTTTCCTGCACATTACGAAAGGCAACTCAAAAGGGTAATCAGTAGTGGGGTGAATAACAATTACTTGCTCGTGTTCCGTATATGTAATTTAGAAAGACAGTTTTATAAAGATGGGGGAGTAGGGGTAGCAATCTTTCCCACCAAGAATTTTTTCCTACGAAAAAAACTTGCAGGGGAGAAGAGGATGGACAAGGTATGGTTTTTTTTACTAAAGTTGTACCCACCTTATTCAGCAGGTTATAGGATTTCATTTATTTTTTACATTACATTATGAAAATTCTTGTTGGCATTACCTAAGCTGTACAGTCCCTAAGGATGGCCACAGCTAATCTTGGGCTTTCCCCGAGAGCTTAGAGAGAGAGAGAGAGTTTTTTTTTTTTTTTTTTTCTTTTTTTTTTTTTTTTTTTTTTTTTTTTTTTTACACCAGGACAGGCAAAAATTGCCCTATCCAATAAAGGCCCGGACACGACAAAGCACCAAGACGATGGAAAAGAAAAAGGTTAAGGACAAGGCAGAGATGAGGTTGTCGGATAGTGTTTAAATTTCACTATCCGACTTGTTATAGGTAGCGAGGTCAGTAGTGGAGAGATAAGCATCATCTTTAAAGTTGTTTATTAGAGTATACAGTAACCCCTTGTTTATCGCAAGGGTACGGTTCCGGGACCGACCGCGATAGGTGAATTTCCACGAAGTAGGAACACCTTTAAAAAATATATATATATATATATATATATATATATATATTTTTTTTTTTTTTTAGATGATTGTGACACCAGGACAGGCCAAAGAATTATAAAATAAAATAGCCTTTATCAGGCTGCAAAGAGAAACAGAGATGGAGAGTGTAATGACCTGTCAGATGTTAAGGGATTATAAAAGATAAGTAGTGAATATCCAATTCTCTTCTGGGTTTTAATATACCTCTGCATTACTTTCATGATGTCTATTCCAAAAATTCTCCTTAGATCCTATTATTACTATTATTATTATTGGCAACAATAATTTTCCTTTGATGATGATTGTGGAGATTATTATTATTATTATTTTTACTATTATTATTACGAATTTGTAATTCATATAGGGAAATAGCGTGTAGAGAATATACTGTATATACGGCACAGGTATTTCATTTATGTTTCCCATGAATACAGTATGATATCCGTTTTCTTTGAATGAATAGTATAAGTTTTCTTTTTCTCACAGTTGACACTATTTATGTTAAGATTTCGTGCAGATAGGTAGAATAGTGTTTAGAACCAAGGAATATTAATAATACTATAATCTTGAGAATTAGATAAACCTCAAGCAAAGTGAGAGAGAGAGATAGATAGATCTAATAATAAACTTCCCTCCATTTTAAATTTACTCTCTGTCTTCATTTCCTGATGGAACTTTAAAAGGATGCATTTCTCTCTCTCTCTCTCTCTCTCTCCAACATTCTATTCTACCCATGCCCCCACACTCTTTGTCCCAGCCAGTTAGGGAGGAGCACTGTACACAGTTATTAAAGTAAATAAACCAACAGATGTACAATGATGAGCCCTTAACAATAATAATAATAATAATCTCCACAATGATCATCAAAGGAAAATTATTGTTGCCAATAATAATAATAATAATAATATTATCTAAGGAGGATTTTTGGAATAGATATCATGAAAGTAATGCAGAGGTATATTAAAACCCAACGGAAAATTAGATATGCTTTACAGATCTTTTATAATCCCTTCACATCTGACAGGTCATTACACTCTCCATCTCCGTTTCTCTTTACAGCCTGATAAAGGATGTTTTATTTCATAATTTTTTGGTCTGTCCTGGTGTCACAATCATTTTTTTTTTCCCACAAAAAATCCGTGACGCACTGAATTCGTGATAGGTGAACCGCTATATAGCGAGGGGTCACTGTACACTTATTTAACGCCTCAAAGCTCCCATTCTTGGTAGTTCAGGTCACTCTATTCCCACCCCCAAGGGGGAGATTGCTGACTACGGACGTGACTTCTGCCCCTGGCAGAGGCTGACTTCTAACCAAACACGGGCTCTGTGGGCCAGTCCTGGTGGCGGCGGGTATCGAGTGCACTCACTGCCATCTGGCAACTATAGGCATCTATGAAATGCCGTGTGAGGCTATAGGCATCTATGATATGCCATACGACACCCCCCACCACCAATCTGAAATATATCCAATATTTCGGACTAAGCATAACTACTTATAATTGTTTAACTATCATTATTTTACAAAAAGACCGGGCAGAACTATCTAATGAACTAAGTTTTGAACCTATTACAATCTCATACAATTATCTAAACAGATTACAGTAATATCAAAATTACTATGTAAAAAACTGACAAAAGAAGAATATGTTCCTTATAATAACCATTGTAATTAAAGTCAAAAGATCAACATTAAGTATTCTCAATTGCAATATATAGCTAGTAAGCATTATTTAAGAACAAAGCTAATTAAGCTATTACATTACTCAACAGTGCACAATACATTTGGACATGATATATGCAATTATTACTAAAACAAAACATTTGCCATGGTGTGAAAAGAGATAAATATATCCACAATTACAATATGTAAGTAATATTCAAGGAGGAGTTCATATATATTTATATGTGTGTACATATACATATGTATGTGTATGTCTATATGTATCAATAATTGCTACTTTTGATTCGTAACTCTATCTATATACAAAAGCTGTAGTAACGATGATGGTAATAATAATAACAATAATAATAACAGTAGTAGTAATAATGGATTAAGCTGATGTAATTCTCTCTCATGTACATAATTTGATGGGTGGAGAAGGAGAAGGGCTTTTAGTCTTTTTTTCTTTTCCTTCCAAATTTCTCTTCCATTATATGGTGCTGTGTTTATGCGTGTATATATGTATGTTTAGTTTATATGTGTATGTATATGCGATTAATTACATGCACTTTCCTTTGTTGTATTACCCTCAGATGACAATGATGTGTATGAGTATGCATGTATGCATCTTTATCTGTGGAAAGGACGAATAACTCCTTTTGCTGAAGTGAATACCACAAACTCACCCTCTCTCTCTCTCTCTCTCTCTCTCTCTCTCTTGATATATATGACTAGGAAGCCCCAGTGGCATTTCTATTGCTCATCTAATTAATGCATGCATATGTATATGTATCTACTTATTACTCTAACCTGAAAATTGTTATTCTATATTTGCTTCAAATTGTCTGCGGTAGTACTGTGGAAAAGAGGAAATTTAACTTAGATGATAGCACTCAACAAGGGCTATTGAAAATATTGTTACAAATATTACTCTTAATTAATAATGGCAAAGTGCTAATCTGCTATTAATACATGTAAACCATAATAATATTACTCTTAATTAATAATCGCAGAGTGCTCTTCTGCCATCAATCAATTATTACACTATATTTTATTATTAATTACTTGCTATAATATTCAAAATTAATCGCAAATTCTATTAATATATTATTTATACATAACCAAATAGATTGTAATGTTTATCAACTGCAATATCACTGGGAGTGCCCATGTGCACATGTCCCCATGTACAGTTATCTGAATAAATAAAAAAAAAAACTGATAGGAGAACTCAATGAACATAGTATAAAATACAGTTGGCTATGATCTGCAAAGTTTAAATCATGACTTAAAACAATGATAATATTTAAACAGAAAAACAATTTATTATGATTTTTGCAAATTGTAAATTTAACACACGTTATAGTGAGAAAAAAATAGAATTCAACATGCACAACTGATCAATGACGCTTATTCTAATAAACTTAAATCTAAGGGAGGCTTTGAGGTTTTTTCAGCCAAATCTACGTTTAAATTACCTTGAAACTAGAAAGAAAAAAAAATTATAATATTTGGTCTTCACTAATCATTGTCAAAGACGGTGAGGACATTTTTGTTCCAATTTTTATCAGTTCTAATGCGTGGGGGAAATACTTTGTTATTTAACTAATAAGGGATTTTCCATACCCTTTTCCTTTGTTAGTTTTAAAATTTTCTTTTATATTGGGTGGAACAGTGAGTAAATTGGGTATTGATATGATTATAGAGACTGGTTTGGGGTGTGTGAGGGCGAAGTGATGACAGTACATGAGTGACATATGTGTGATAGATGTTTTAATGTTCATTAGTGTGTGTAGATATTCGGCCATGTAATGTAGAGGGTATACAGTACTTGGATTGTGGTGGAAAACATCGTGTGCTTTTCACTTCAAGCCACAACCAACCCCTACCCCCAAAAAGGCACTTGGGATAAGCTTTGGCCACTCAGGAAATTACCTTGCTAGTTGTTTGTTTGAGGATATGGTGTCTAATGTTGTGATGGCAGTATGTGAATTTGTTTGTTACCGTTAGAAAATGTAATGTTGGTTAGTACTTTGTAAAGTTTGCTGGTGTCTTGTTTTGTGGTTAAATTTTTACAGGTAATTGTTCGTTAATGTTTGTTCTTATATTTAATTTTTTATTTGTGTTAAGTTCATGTATTTGTTGTGTAGACTCCTGTGTGGGGAATGTTTAAGTGTATCACGTCTGATGAGATGATGCTTATTTGGTGTGAACTTGGGATTATGACCTTTTCTGTTATGAGGATTGAACTGTTTGGTGGCCATGCTGAAAAACACGACTGGATAAAAGAAAAAATAGCGTAATCAAATCTTTTATTTAAAAGTAAAACAGGTACATTCACTTCCATTCATACAACCTTGAAATGATCTTACATCCTGCATTGAGCTAATGATACACATTTGAAAATTTGTAAATGATAAGAGCACAATATGAAAAGTTGTTTTGCAACGTTTCTGTACTTATCAATTAAATGTAAAATACATCATGGACCAGTAAAAATAGAAGCAATACTGGATATCACTTAGAGTAATAAAATAAGCCTCTTTCTAAATTAGGTTTATATGATAGCACTTTTTAGCTAGCTTGGTTACTTTCACTTGGGTCAGTTTACAGATATAAAGATGTGTAGTTTTAGGGAAGAGTCAATACTTTGCATAATAAAAGTGAATCAACAGGAATATCACCACAAAAAATAAAATGAGCCTCTTGCTAGTTTGTTTGGCTTCATATAGCTTGGTCTTGTTCAGTATATACAAGTGTAGTTACAAGATTGTCATGGTCTGAGTATGTTTAGAGAGGCAAATAATAATGCCTTTTCGTTATATTTTTGTGTCATCTGTTTGTTGCAGTCACATTGGTAAAGTATTACTACTACTGGAAGTATGCAATAAAAAATTAAGAACCTGACAATAGTTCATTATCTCCCAAATCAAGTATGGACACCCAGAATTTTTATGCCACTTCCATTACGATCAGAAATATTCTCTTGATAATGGCTCTTTCTTATTAAATTTGTAATAATGCCAATAATTCATGCAGGTTTGCATATGGAAATATTTTAAGTGGAAAACAAAGGTTGTGCAGATTTTCTGTTGAACTAGTCACGTTTGTATAACTGAGGCATGCTGTTGAGAGCAGGTTAAATACCAGAAATTATGGCCATCTCTTTTATGCATGCTGGTAGACAAATCCTTTCCTTAAAAAATTAATGTCCTTTTGTTGAATACGTATGGAAAGACAGTTAGTGACATAAGACTAAATTGGAGTGTTTACAATGCTGTTCTTTTGCGGGTGAAGAAGCCTGATGAAAATAGCTTTAAACATATCTCCATGCAAGATCATACATAGTCATCAAAGAAAACTGCTTTTTTGAGCAAAGGCTGCATTATTCTCCGTTAACAATTGCTGTGTTGTACAAACAACCGTTCATCATGGTTATTTCAACATTGTCTCATTAACCTTATATCCACAATCGTTGGTGATTGAAGCAGGGTGGTAATTGTGGCAAACTTTCTTCCACAAGGAGCCAAGATGAGTGATCGAAGTAAGTTTGGTTCTGGTGAATGAGTGTGCTTTGACTCGGCCATCCCCTTACAAGGGGGACTGCAGCCACTGAAAATGTACAACAATATGGTCGTCTCCACATGCTGTTATAAAGTAATGGGTGCAGAGGCAAATGAGAGAGAAAAATGGCTCAACTCCAATCAAGAGCATTCGAAAGTGTGGAAAGTATAGTCCTGATATGGTTCAGTGCCACTGAAAATGTTCCTGGTCTTTATCATTAATGTCACAAGTCTGGAACACCGCTACATGCAAATTGAATGACAGCAAGTTACTCTTTTTAACTCGGTAACACAATGTTGAATTCTAATTATACAAACGGTTTTTGTAAATATGTGTAATGATGAAAGTACACGAGACTTCCAGCTCTTAGCCAACACGACTAAATTATGGCTCAAATTACACAAAATATAGCATTGACTTCTACCAGTGCATTATTCGACAATTCTGTGAAAACCTTTTCATGCAAGTAGAGAAATAGGTGATATTCTGGCCACAACACAATATGGCAGAGAAAGTGAAGATAGGCAAGTTATGTAGAAACCTAGCCTCCTTAATTTTGTTACTGATATGACCCCTTTGCTGACTTAGTGGAATATGAATGTTTGTTTGTTAGGAAAATAAACTGTAATATGTATATATGTATACAATATAATACCAATTCGAAAGGCAGGGCAAGGTTTAGGATTAACAAAGACTGCCAGGGATTTTGGAATATGATTGGGGCTCATTGAAGCCAAAACTAATCCATGTTGCTTGACATATCTTATTGATGCCATTAAAAATTATAGAAATAAATGTTTATTACTTGATAATTATATTCCTATACAGTTTTCCCTGTCTTTTTAACATGCTCTCAACTTATGCAAAATGTACTTGACGATGAATTGAAAACTAGGCTCAAAATATTCTCTTGGTCAAAAATTATCTAAAAAAGTGACACGAAACCAATGCCAGAAAGCAAGACAATCTCTGGCTTTCCTTACATAAATTAGCTATAGACAGTCTGGCAGTACAAAGAATAGTATATTTTAATGCATCCCTAATAGGCTTTTGTTATAAAACTTCCATAGGAGATTTTTGCGGAAACAGAACTTCGTAATATGTTCATCATTCTATATACAGTACATGTTAATCTTTTTGTACTGCATTTGACTTCTTACTGTAAGTAACAGGTTGATGCCGTCCCTAGTAATTGGCAATATAACATATCAAACCGATAAAATTAATAAGTTTATTAGACTCAATTGTTGGCAAGGAACTGTTAAATTAAGCACAAAAATATGACTTTTCTTACAAATAAAACTTCATGAATTCTATAAATTATCATAATGTTAGATTACTATTCTGTAGCCACAGCGGAAGTTGAAATACCTACTGATATTTGGCCATAAGTGACAAAAATTTTGTAGAGCCGAGATTCAAATACTTTTTTCCAAAGAACCACAGATTTGACAAATAATTTAACCTCTTGTTGCTTCTTCTACCAAAGAAAAAAAATACAGTATGCAATAAAAGCATGTACAACACTAGATCAAGATAAATATATGTATGTCCACGAATGTAACTTATCTAAATAATGGTTACACCAAAATAAATTAACAATACATATTTGTGCTCTCCTCCAATGATGATCAATATTTTTTCGAGATACTCATGATAATGAAATGATAGTACTCAGCCAAACCTTTGAATCATGAAAACATTTGATTTGTACTTCTAAATCAAACTTGCTTCGTCATAGTCCTGGATGTGGTGTGGCCAGTAATAAAGTCAAAGAAAAAATCGTCAAATTTGGGTACGAAAAAGTCATGTTAGGTTAGGAGAGGTTAGAATTTTTTCCTGTAACTTTTTATCTGGATTTGGATGTGGACTTATTTTTTCACTGCCTAGGGTATACGATACATTTATTGTTATTTGTCCCTCATGGCTGGGGAGAAAGAATTCTGAATCCGTACTCCATGCCTGTGAATAGAACTGCTAAAGGGGATAGGGGATAGAAAGGCTGGCAATGGCTGCCTTCCTGAATTGTTCCTGTCCTTATCACAAATAACTTGCTAGAAAAGGGTGAGAAATTGCAAGGGCTCATAAATGTTAGCTTTCTCTCCTCTTTGTTCAGTTGTGGCCACTGCTGGCTTCAATGGAATATGGTACTGCTTTGAATAAAAAAATGACTAATATTGTTAGAGGTATCACTTAAAAAATTAAAAAGACTTAAATACAGTAAATTACAAATCCTGCTTTTTAAACAATGGAAGGTATGCAATGTAATATAAAAAAAAGCATTATTATATTACCAGGGCTATATAAGTTTTAATATCAGTACTTACTTGGTATTGTTGTTATTTCTGGACTGACTTGAACAATGTTCTTGATCTCTATATTTCATGTAGAGACATCTATATTTCCTTAATAATTCATCTACATTTTGTAATGTTACTGAATATGAGGTAATGTAAGAGAAGGAATACGTGGGGCAAAAATGGTGTGTAATAGCTTTTAACAGAAATGTGACTTATATATAATGCAAGAAATGTGTCATCAAAAAATAAAAAAATATGAATCAATAGCAGTTCCTCTTCATACTCCATGACTGGAAACCTCTTGAGAGATCTGAATATTCTTGGTAATATGTGTAGCCCCTGTCTCCATGAAGATTCATAAGAGAACGGGACCATTAAGATATCACATCTTTTATGCTGAAAAACAAAAGAAAAACATTAGTCATTGATGATGATAAAAAAAAAATTCATATATGTTAACCCCATGTTCTTGGTATAAAACAAGTTTCAAGATGAAATCCTTTGGTAAATCTTTATAGACAGTAGCTGAGGCTTTGAATGTCTGTGTTTATGTATTGATGATTCATCAATTTAACAATGCTTTAATTTTTAATAATATGCTGTGTTGCATGTCATGGTTAAAATTTGGAAGATAATTACATATATATTTTTTACACAGTTGTTATAAAGCGATTCTAAGCCTTCTGTACTGTCAAAAACTTTTGTCAGAAAAAATAAATACAATATCATTAACCAATTGAAGAACAGAACTTGACTTCACTATATGTTGTACTGTACTGTACGTCACAGAATAGCTAAATTATTAGTACCAACATTCTCATAACTTCATTTAAAAATGGATTTGTTATTCGTGTTACCCCATGATTCCAATTCATTTGATCTGTTTTCAATGCAACTTAGCTCTGCAAAAAGCTTTAGTCTAGTTTAAAGTATACAGAGCGTTTTTATTTAATTCAGGTTCTTTGTAATACAAAATATATCTTAACATGCACATAAATATAATGGGCCACTTTTCACTTCTTTGCACATGGTATTAATATTATATTATGACCAATTGTAGTTACTTATAGGGAAAATTTGCAGGGGATATCAACGGTTTAAGCTATTCTATTACAATTATGGATTTAAAGTATTGCCAGTGAGAAGATATTTAATAAGAAATACTTAGTATATGGCAGTAAGATAATTGTATAAAAATCTTTCCCTGCTTTCATAAATATAATTCTTCCTTAGTGTTTGTACATATCTGTATAAACCCTTAATAAAATTCATTTATGATATTTGAATTTCAATTTTTTTTTAAGTATTTGTGTTTCCTCTGTCAAGGCAGTGCGTACACTGAGGATGGAAATAATTACTTTTAATTTACCAGTAGTTTGGCTAAAACCTGATGTCTGGGTATTGGGAAGGCAACCCAGAAACGGTCATACATATCATGTCTAATGACTGTACGTTGGTAAGTCAGCAATAGAAATGAAGTGATATTGTTCTCAGTATCAAATTCTCTAACATGAGTGATAGCACTCTCGTTATAAAATTGAAATAATAAACATACTATAATAATGTGTGTATGTCACTGATCCAATTTTACGTCACAGATTCCTTTTCTGTAATGGATACAGCATAGCCTTAATCTGAAGGACTTTAGTACTGGCAAGTATGACCATTACCCTGAGTTAATGAGGTTTTCTAATCTCAAACAGTGGCAGGTCTCAAACCAACAACTTGACTAATCAGAGTCGTGCGTTACCAACCCGGCCACGGCGGCAACAATGAGTATATATCATTAAGTTAGATGACTGACAACTCTAACAAAATCAGGGTAAGAGTTTATCTAAAGAACATGCCTCATTTTACCCACAGAATCAGAGATGAAGTATCCTATATATATTAAGTAGAGACACAAATTGTAGTATGTCAGTGGTCGTTCATATTACCGTTGTACCTATAATATGTGTACTGCACATGATTAAGAAGTAAAGAGTGGCTCGTAGTATAACATCTTGTATATCTTTATAATTTAAATGATTTTTTTACATTTAGCAACGCCAAAATTTAATATGAAATAACACATTTTTACTTTGAATACTACTCAATACATGTGATGGACTTTTTAAACACAGCTCTCATATAATCTACATTATGCATCTAATGTCTTTATATATAACATATAACAACACTGAATCAACCCTTTTTTTGGGGAGGTCATTATATTTTGAGTACAAATACCAAGCTCGGTCATAAGTCGGTCTGTTTCTATGTACACATGGTGTAGAATAGTCGGACTATGTCCTAAATTTTAAGCTAAAACTCCTGCCAGAAAATAGTAGACAGGCTGACTGACTAGAACACAAACATGGTAAAACATCAGCTCTATCCAACTAAGCATTCCAACGAAACTTCCAGACAACTCGAAGCCAACATATCCAGGATGCTTGTCAACAATAAGCGGGAGGAGAGCTAAGACCACGATTTTCAACAGCGTATAAAAGGATCTTTTTTTTTTCTCGAGCAGAAAGTGCCGTCTGTTGTCGTAACATACCCAGTCAGTCTTTAGTAGTAGGAAAAATGTGGAAGTGACAAACTAAAGTTGTTGTCTTTTCTGTTTCATTTCATGATGAGCTTCCTCTATAGCTGTTTTTCCATAAAGATGCGTCAGCTTGTAAAAACGTTGCCCTTAATTTTGAGAAGAAATTTAGATTTGTTAAATTAGTCGTGGATGAGTCAATATATTTCACCAGTATTACGATACAAGACATTATTATTATTATTACTGTTAGAATATTGAGAAATATTAATATAATGTTTTAGATTAATAGAGAAATTCAGTTCCTGCATATGAATATTAGTATATTTTGCATCAATAACTTTTAACATAATAGTACTTAGTTGTAATGGTAGTTAGCGGCTACTTGTTTGTCATGCAGCATCTAAAATACTGTACAGTATGTAATTAGAAAATATGATTTTATTACATATCTACACTTTTTTTTTTTCAAAAAAATATATTTTTAAATCATAAAGTTTATGTGGCAGGGAATGGACGAGTGTAAGTGGAGGTGAGTCACAGTGTGAAGAAAGCAGGTAAATGCTTAGGTGATATGAAGAGTGTCATGAGAAATAAGTATTTAAAAATGAGAGAAAAGGGAAGGATATGGAGAAGTGACTGTGTCGATGGTACTGTACAGAATAGAGTCTTGGAATGCAAGAGAGAATGAAAAGAACAAGTTGAATGTAACGGAAATGGGGTGTTTGAGAAGTATGGCTGGTGTATCTTGAATAGATGGATGAAGTGAGAAATGAAGAGGTGAGGTAGAAAATGGGTGTTCAGAGGAGGCTGTCGAATAATTTAGATCAATATTGAGATGATTTGAACATATGAAGAGTTAGTGATGAATGACTAGCAAAGAGAGTGAAAAGCAGAAATGGTTGGAGTAAGGCCAGGAGTAAGACCTAGAAGAATTCTCACACCTGATAGTCCAGTAAAATGGGAGAGGTGCATGTGGAGAGGGGTTTGCCAAGTGAGGAAGTGGTTGGGGTAAACCAGTTGTGGCTGTCGGGCCTCATGGAAGAAGATGCTTGTCCACTCACCCTGTGGAAAACCTAAACAGGGTGGTGGAGGGGAAACTGTGGAAACCGTTTATCCCCAAGGAGCCGAGAGGAGTGTTCAAGGCATGTTTGGCTTCTGGTGATTGTGTGTACTTTGCCCCGGCAACCCCCTTGCAAAAGGAATTGTAGCTATTGTATATGTGTGCATAAAAGATAAGCTGTAATTAATTGTATGTTTTTTTCTGTGATTTCTTTGTAGACTGAAGCTGTATTAAGTATCTGAGGTAAACTGACATGCACTGGGACCAAGATGTTACTCTGCCTTAACAAAATAAAACTTACATAAGTCAAGAAAAAGCCTTGGAATGACTTGTCTAAGCTCTAAGCAAGAGGGGAAACAATGATAATGCAAATGAGGTACTGCCCAAATTATTTACCACTTATCCGGATGCCACGAAAAAGAACAATATAAAATATGAGGGAGCCATATAATGTGATGAAACAATTGTGGGAAGCCACCTAAGGCTAGGAGACAATGGCAATGGTAAATGATATACAGCAAACATAATAAATCATTTAACCCAATGCCAAAAACGCCTCTTACCAATACCAGCATTTACAGAGAAGTGTGTTGTGGTGTCAACGGCAGTGACATAGAGCATTGTACTTATACATCTTTTCAATATTCCTATTGAAAATAAATAGATATCCTTGTTCAGCCATCATTGTTGATCTTTAGAATTTGAAGATTTGATATCTTAAACTGAGGCTCAGGTATGAAGATAAACGGTACTTATATCCAGTTACAAAGTGAAACTCAAGTAGTCAGCTCACCAGTGAGGACTACATCACTGAGGGTGAGCTGATGCCAAGGTATGTGTTGCGGTTTCTTCCATGGGTATTTTCTCAACTAATAATTGTATGATCGTGAAAGATTTCTCAATACTGGACAGATAAGTGCAATAATAATATGAAAGATGTGAACTTCAACAGAATGACCCGCAGTGCCCTTGTACAAAAAGTAACATAGTTCCCATGAACATGAAAATACTCTTCCTGGTACAATATATACTCGTGCACGCTATTTTCTCATAAGGTAGTTCACATATTCTTTCAAAAGAATGCTAGGTTTATTGAAAAGTTATTTTAACTCCTCCAGAGTGCCAATTATTCATATATATATATAATTAACCGTAATGTTTACTAAAACATTTATCATGACGGTAAGATGAAGGGATAAAATGTAAGCTATATCCTTGCAACTACTTGGCAAATACAGATTCTTAAGCCATTATTAATACTGAATTTATATACAGCTCCTTTGGATGCATTGTGGTATAATTATGACTGATTTAATTGAGTATTTTGCCAATTGGTTGCTTGTATGATGAGATTACTTTTCAAACAGGAAGCTGCAAGATGCATAGCTATGATTATAAATGTAGAGAATAATCAGCAACATGGATAAAGCAAGCAAGTATGAGTAAACAACAATGTGAAGGATTCTCATGCAGTAAAAAAAATCTAATCTCTACCAATTAGGCCGAGAAGCAGATCAATGCAGTGAAGACTTGCTCAGTATTAACAGTAAGCAATTATACCACTACCAA
>JAXCGZ010000772.1:27500-35000 GCA_037179515.1 Halocaridina rubra
TGAAAATTATTACTGTATTAATAGTTTAAAATCGTACACTAAACTCCATATATATTAGTTTATTATGTATCACGTTAGTAAGAGCCTTAGCACAGTGAACTTACGCGTAAAATTACTGAATGCAGTCTGCAGTCTCTTAACTTAAAATTAACAAGTCTTGGTGACAGAGAGAGAAGCACTTCCAGAATTTTTGTTAATATGAACTCAACTTTGCTAGCTTGCCATGAGACACTTTATAACATTTTCATCGAACAAGGCATAAGGTCGTGGATGAAAGAACGAGTGTGTTAGTACTCCAGTAATTGATGCAATAATTTCACTGAGATTTTTTTTCTAACTACTCTCACTAACAAAATCACTGATGGAACAGGAGATAAAATTTCACTTTCATATTCCCTGCAAATCGTAATTGGTGACTGATAGGGATAGGGTAGCAGGGAACTGGCATTCCCTCTAAACCTTATTTTCTTTAGAAGACCCAAAATTATCTTACAGTTGTGGTCACGCTGCCTGCTCAATGGGAAATGGCATCTAGTTGTTAAAAAAAAAAAAAAAATAAATAAACTTACACTGTATAATCATTTCTTATGGACAATCACTCATGAAAGGAAAGAAATTAAATGAAAAATCTGTCATTTAAAGCAATATTGAGGGATGGAGTAAGAAGCAAAAATATATTGCTTTCACATGTATCATTATTGTATCTGGCAAGGGAAGTGTTTTAATATCTTTCAACAATACAACTTTTTATTCACGTCCCCTAAATGAGCTTTACAAGAAGCTCCTTTCTCTTTTAAGAATGATGTACATCATATGATTAACAACCCTCTACTCTCAAGCATTAGTAATATTTACATTTGCTTTATGTAATTTGTAATTCAGTCTCCATTAGAAGCTTTCGCATACTTCTACCTAACCTAACCAAATATTGTTTTAACTGAAGAAAATGCAATTGTTATTAAGGCAAATGTGAGACTCATAGAGGCTTCATTTCTTTTACCATAAACATATTTAATCATCAGAATATTCCTAAAGAGAAAAACTTGGTTTGTCTCCTAAACACTCTCTCTCTCTCTCTCTCTCTCTCTCTCTCTCTCTCTCTCTCTCTCTCTCTCTCTCTCTCTCTCTCTCTCTCTCTCCCCCCCACCTTGTGCAGAGCTGCAAGACAAACACTGGTATGTCTCTTACATCTTTCACAAAAATATGTTACCAATGATTCCTCTAATCCAATGTTGCACTCACACTGCCGAGCTTGGAGTATTCAGAAAGCAGCAAATGCCACAATTATTTTCTTAAAAGTTTTACACAGAAGATTGAAGAACCGAAATATGTTTTATGGTGTTAGTGACCAACATAAACTACATTACTTTTCAACATAGAAGAGCTTGCAGACTATATACCAATAGTGTAAACTATATCAACAAATAATCCTCCTATAAACAGAATTCAAACCTCTGTTCTCAAGGCTCGAGTTCAATATAGAACTCATTAAAAGTTACAGAAGTGACTTTTGTCAAACAGTGGCTGTTTACTGACATCTATAAATAAGAACAAAGGTTTTAACAGTATTATCAGAGGTCCATTTATTGATATATACAGTATACAAGACAGGTTTACCAGCCTATTAATTAGGGAGCACAGAGACATGAATACCAACATAAACATAAAATATCAAATTTAATATTTCAAGCCATGTATCAAAAACCAAGTTAAGTAGAACAGCATTAAGCGAGAGCCTCAGATCAGAGTAAAAGAACAATAACAATTTGGTACCTCCATAACGTTCTCTTCAGACTCCTTGGGAACCTCTTCCACCCGCTGATTTTCTTTCGAGGCTTCATTTGCAATAATCTAAACAAAAAAATTTCCCAAAAAGAAATCCAAATTTTTTAAAGATGTTAATTTTGATCAAGTATACTGTATATTCTTAAAAAACACCAAACAAATAATATCAATTTTAGTTGTATTATAGTAAAATATATTGCATGAAAAGTTGAGCATTATAATATGATAAAGGTGTATGAAATTAAAGAAATTTCTGAAACCGTTCCAGACAGGCAACATTTATTCCCACACATTAATAGGACGCTAGTTATTCCTTTAGGTCATCCTTCTTACTTCCACCGAGTGCTTTGAATTTCTAAAATTTCACCAATCAATTACAGTAATACTAGGAGATATGTTATATTACTAAGAATGTTTCACTTAAGGTATGTAAAATATATAATGAAGCAGCAAGCAGTGATAAACCATGAAGAGGACAGATATTAAGTCATTCAAACCGCATACAAAATTATTATGAAATTTTAAGACTAATTAATGCTGACTGATTACCCAGAACTAACAAATTAGTTTTTACTTTTCTTTTGCAGTCAAAACTACTGTATCACACTATTGTTTTCCTTTTATTTGAACAATTTGGTATCACACAAGCAGAAGAAAGTAGATAACTTCAGAAGACATTTTGATTTTATACCATCTTCTGATATTTCTGATCATTGTAATATTTTCCATCTTTAATTACCATCTAGAAATCTATATGCTCAATATTAAAATCAATCTAATGAATACTAAGCATAAATGTATTACCATATAAGGTGACAAAAAAAAGTTTGATATAATACTAACTTCATTCTGAAAACCTGACAAGCAAATGCAGACAAAAAGTTCCCCTCGCTCTGTACTTCAAATTTGTTGGAATCTCTGACTTAAATCCTTCCTGACACTAAGTTCTTTATCCATTTTAATTCATTTTTTATTATTTTCATTCACTCAGATCTACTTCCACAGCACACTAATTATAAATGGTTATGCCTTTGCTTCCGAATTTATTAAGAGTCCTCGCTTACCCCAAATGTTTTGCTATGACTTGGTCAATGTATATAGTATTACGAGAATTTACATTACAAATTGCCTCACATTTTTGTATTATTAATCAAATAACTGTACATGGGAATATGTGCACATGGGCACTCCCAGTAATATTGCAGTTGTTAAACATTACAATCTATATTTGCAATTCATTTTAAATATCAGAGCAAGTAATTAAGAATTCATTGCCTCACAGTACCTATACCTTGCCCGTCTTTGATCTTTCTGGTTGTCAAGGCATGCTAAAAGAGAAAGGGGCATTACAAATCGCCTCGCTGTACCTATACCTAGCCCGTCTTTGATCTTGCTGGTTGTCAAGGTATGTTACAGAAAAATGGACACAAAAAGTGCTTATCCATTCACATGAACTTGTTCTTATTTGACCAGTACTTGTAATTGGATTTATCTCTCTGGAGTTAGGCATTATTTCAGTATTGCTCTTTTCATAAAAAGAATGTGGGGCGCCAATTTCCATACACAAGGTGCACATTACTTCATAAGTTCTAAAGATATTTAAGTTAATCTAGCTAAGAAAGCATTTTCTGTGGTAAAGATATTAATTTCATGCTAAAGTTATAATATACAAAAGTAAATAATAGTAACTGCATTAATACAAAGTGAAGATATCTTTTCACAAGAGCTGAAATCCCAGCTGTAAGGGGGTGGCTGAGGCAATGTGCACACCTTTTTTCCTCCATAATAGTCACTTGCACTTCCCTTCTAAATTTGCTTCACTTCATTCTGAAACATCCATCTTTCTTCTCACAAAAAACCTACCTATCTCCCCCATATTACTGTCGCACTTTAGATAACAATATGAAATTTTCATTGCTAAATTTACTCTCGAACTCTTTCAGTGATACATCCTTAGCAATGATATAATGGATTTGATTCTGAGAAAGTAATGTAATATCCCCTTGTATTGAAACTCATGAACAGTAATACTGTATACTGAAAGTACCTTTTGATCATTAGATTTATCTACATGGCAATGTGCAGCTAAAATGATATTATGGTCGGCATTATAATAAAGATGGATGGTATTTCATGTATAGCAATATGGAACATGTTGAAACCGAGAGGTGGTCCAGTAATTGTAATCTAACTTAGAGCATACTACCTGCCTCTTATATTCTAAAAACACCACAGTTTTGACAACAAGTCCATTGGCTTACTCTACTTTTGCACGTGTAAAAAAGGCACAAGAATAAGAGCATTTCCTTGAAAGCTATGAGATATTTCTTTTCAGTTTTTGGAAGCGACATTCACTTCAGAAAATTTTAGCACTCACTGGTAAGTTCTGAAAATGTTTATTTAGTAAAATTGATTCTAAACTTACATTATAAGAACTGTACTGTCTATCTCCATACACATTTGCAAATAAGAGACTGATTATGATAGTATAACAGTATTATTTATAACAAACTCAAATAGTAGTCAAAAAGCAATAATACTTGCTTGTAAAAATAAGAAAAACATTCAAATTCCTATAAAAAGATAGTAAGAAAAACAGTATGGAAATTATTACAGAAATTTGGTAAAACATAAGACCATGATAT
This sequence comes from Halocaridina rubra, assembly GCA_037179515.1. Classification (NCBI taxonomy): domain Eukaryota; kingdom Metazoa; phylum Arthropoda; class Malacostraca; order Decapoda; family Atyidae; genus Halocaridina; species Halocaridina rubra. The sequence continues at coordinate 31,931 of JAXCGZ010000772.1, forward strand.
AAAAAGTAAAAGCAAAAAATTTAACAGTTTAACTACGAGTACCAAATTTAATTAAAAATATAAAAATCTTTGCCAAATTTAGTGGCATTTGAAATAAGTTTCCTCTAAAACATCACTAGCATTAGTATGATACCAACAAAAATATAAATTTCATTCACACACTCAAGAAATTTAAAGGAAAGCTATAATCTACGATATCTATTTATTAAGCTTCTACATGACAATTTTTATTCATTTTTGTACTGTACTTCACATCCTTGAGATTTTCTTAATATGCATGCTAAAGGGTTTTTTGTGTCAAGTTAAGAATGACAAAATAAAGCATACACCATCAAAATGAAATCTTTATTCGTTATATGTAAGACAATACAAGCTGAAGAATAAATACAATACAAATATGTAGAAATGAAAATGTAATGGGAGGAGACTAAGAAGTTCTTAATAGATAAAACTCTTATTACACTGTTGAGTTTTGATGTACAGTACAATAAAATGGAACAAATGAACTAGGAGGTTAATCCTTACATAAAAAAAAAATAAATGCATAGGGCTAAAACAAACACCGAGGGAATCGACAGGGCGCATAAAGGAAATTTAGATCAATCAACTTATTTCCAAAGCTTATATGCATTTCTCTCCCTGTAACAGATTTCTTAGAATTATTCTCCATTTCAAATTCCACAATATGCATACATATATGCAACACTCCTTGTGACACATTCTCATTGAGAAATTTGAAAAAGCACCGACATTCTAAATTTTAGTAACATTAAGATTTTAAGAAGAAGTCTCAATCCAACGATATATTAACAAGAAGTTACAATCCTCAGCTTTCCTTTAGCACTACACATCTAAATACTTACTTTTTACAGTAAGCAAAACTACACAGCTCTTAATATATATAACATTTTTAGTTCTGTCGTGTTAAATTCAGGTCTAGAGTATTCACAAATGGATATAATACTAAAAAATAAGTGAATATAACTAAAATACAGTACAACTATTGCAAGATGTTCATATATATAGTTCTCTATAATGTTAGACTTGCAAGGCATCTGCTACAATTACATCTTCGCCAGCATCTGGGTTAATGTTCAAACTAGTGTCACACATTGTCACACATTTGCTTAATAAATATATTACCCTTATCATGATACCGTCTAGGTCACCATATGTCAACAAGAAAGAGAGGTTATACAATTGTCAATAAGCAAAAATACTAATTACCAAAAAAAAACTAAAACTATAATCTTTTTAGCTGTTTTGTTTTAATCCATATTCTCCTAATACACACTGCATAACTTGTTCATTTTCTGTGGTGACAAAAGAGCCAATGATTATTACAAGAATAAGTGCATTTCTTTGAAAGCTATGAGATCTGAGTTTCCGGTTATTATAACTGCGAGATCATCCTCACAGAAGACCCAAACATTCAACTATGAAAAGTAGAATGACAGCTACATATAGTTTTATTATAACAATAAATTATATCATAATTGCATCTCTACCATCAATTACAATATTTGATATTATATTTGCATATCTTCCCTTATATGCAATATATAGGAAACTTACGAAGACAAATTATGGCTTAAGTAAGATGTAAGTGTAAAAAAACAGGCAAACGCTATGAGTACAACAGTTCATGCCTCCATATAATTGGTGTGACTTAAGAGGAATAATAGCACAAGACATCAGCAAAGACTAATACCAAACAAAAAGATACTGAAATGGTATAACCTCTCTTTCTACACAGCTCACTTGAAACTATATCACACCATATTTGTTATTCTATATCTCAAAATACCAAAGCTGGAATGTAAGTGGAAGCTGTTAGCACTCGTGTCTTTATCAGTCATTTCTGTAAATTTTCAACCTTTCAAAGGAAACGGGCAAATATACCAATGTAAACATTCTGATTCAAAAATCTTCATAAATATGATTTGTTTCCAAATGGGGACTTCAAATTATAAAAGAAATTACAATTTCTAATATGATCTTTTCAGTTGAAGATAAGTCTATAGGGAGTATTATTCTTAGGATATCATCTCAAACATAATTCCTATTCCCAAACAAAGATTCTGTTCCAGCACAGGCTTAGAGGCACTACCTATTTTTACCTACCTCAGAGATTGACATGTTATAAGTATACTCATCTCTCTGAAGAGACTTTAAATATTAAAGAATGCATTACCATAAGTATTACCAAAAGTAAGGATCTTATAGCGATTATATAATTTCTAAACATTACAGCACACTTCATATGATGCAAAAATACACTCTCTTATAACTGGAGTTTTGCCCTTTCCTTCAACATTCCATGTAAACTTTGTCACTGCTTAGGTAAGATTTTGGCAACTTTTTAGAATTTATACAGCATTTTTCTGCACAGCTCAATAAATATATCTTAACGTAATAAAAGTAATAAATGAAAAAAAATGACTGACAAAGTCACAAATCAATTACTGAAGCTGGTAACTATCTATTCTACAGTACAGTAATTCGATAAGATAAGAACTGCAACTGTGGTATACTATCAATAATGACAGAATTATATGCTGGGTTAGTTTTAAGAGCTGCTACTGTATATATAGGAAATCGTAAAGTACATCTATACATAATGAAGGACATGAGATGATGATGTTAAGTTCCGTAATATGAATATAACTATACATAAAATATATCCCAAACTGGCGTAGCAGAACATGCAAGTATTAATAATATTCCTTTATACCAAGCAACTGCACCTGAGTTCGAGCTAATGTACTCCTACCTCTTGACTGGTTGTAACCCCGTTGGTCAAATGCTGAGTCTCGGGTTTGTTTTCACCTGGGACGAGACTAGTAATGCCAATTTTTATTGCCTTTTTCTCTTCTTCTGTCATTTTGAGGAAGTCGCCCAACGTGTCACACTCATTAGCCATGTCCATATCGTCAAAATCCTGTTTTTCAAAAAAACAAACACTATCAAATTTGCAATGGCTAGAACAGACAACAAGAAAGCAGGTCTCTTTACATATGCATTAAAATGATGCTTGTTAATCAGTCATATTTATAATTCCAGATAGGAA
>JAXCGZ010000772.1:37500-42034 GCA_037179515.1 Halocaridina rubra
CATGGGGACCTTGTTATTTCCTTTTGGTTTCGCATTCTGCGTCATGTAATCTTTGGATTCTTCTTGGCCTGGATCTGTTATATCGATGGTAACAAAGGGAACATTTTTACTCTCCAAAATCATTAGTGCCCTTTGCTGGTTTTTTTTTACCTGAAAGATTAAAATGGCTTAATAAAAGAACTGACAATAACACAGCACACAATAGATAATGATATAAAACTTATTTATATAGTTTTGCCTTATAATATTAAAAAGGGAGTAGTACTGAATCCAATAGAAAAGGAGAAGTATTGAATCCAATGTTATAAAAGAAAAAACAAAGGAGCCACATTGAAAGATCTAGAATTTTTAAGATTCCAGTCTCAAGAGCTCTGTTTTCATTACAATTAGTGCTCTCTCTCTCTCTCTCTCTCTCTCTCTCTCTCTCTCTCTCTCTCTCTCTCTCTCTCTCTCTCTCTCTCTCTCTCTCTCTCTCTCTCTCTCTCTCTCTCTCTCTCTCTCTCTCTCTCTCTCTCTCTCTCTCTCTCTCTCTCTCTCTCTCTCTCTCTCTCTCTCTCTCTCTCTCCTCCCCCGATGCCTACGTAACATCATCTACTCAGCTGGGTTTGCTATGACGGTCCGGCGCAGGGACACAGAGAGGGCCAGCAGTGTGTCCATACAGCACCATGATCACTTTCTTCACAGTCACTACAAGTATCGCAGACGCGGGTTAATGGTGCGGAAAAACAATGTAGTTAGTGCTCGGTTCAGAATGGGGTAACGGCCTTTATGGCAAGTCTCCCAGACTTTAGATATGCCACAGTACACCTCCAGTAAATTATGCGACCGTCCTAATGCTAACACTCTTGACCACTATTGTCTTCAGTGCCCCACAGTGAGAGATGTTTTACCATGAGGTCAGAACTTAATACAGATCTGCTCATTTTTGCTTAATGATGACAACCTTTTGATTGCACAAAATGGAAATAAATGTTCGTTTGTTTGTTTGTTTGTTCGTCATCCTCACTTTGGTGGCCATTAATTACATTGTATATTATCTATCTACCTTGGCTGTTTCCCCTTTAATTGGGGTGTAGCCGACATCAAAGAAAGAAAACAATAAGGGGATTACTTTGCTCTATGGGCAATGACGAGGGAGCTAGCGACCATTCAGATGGCACTGCTGGAGTGCCACAGCTAATCCTCCCGGCTCTTCCACAACCTGTGTCGCTTCACAACTGCCAACTCCTCCTATTGCCCCTACCACAGGGCTACCTCTGTAAGATGCAGCCCCGTGGTAACAGCAGATGCCCATCAGAGCTGCGTCACAATCGCTCGCCACTCATTCCTATTCCTAGCACGCTCGCTTGCTTCCCTCACATCCATCCTCCTATCATTCAGGGCTCTCCTTACTCCATCCATCCATCCAAACCTAGGCCTCAATCTAGTATTTCTCCCATCAACTCTCGCATTCATCACCTTTTTCAGCAGTCTTTCATCATCCATCCTTTCCACATGGCCAAACCATCTCAAAACATTCATATCTACTTTGCCTGCAATTTCTCTCCTCACACCCGTTCTTGCTCTCACCACTTCATTCCTAACCCTATCCAACCGAGATACACCAATCATACTCCTCAGGCATTTCATCTCAAACACATTTAGTTTCCGTCTCTCACTTACTTTCATACCCCATAACTCTGATCCATATATCACAGTTGGCACAACCACTTTCTCATACAAAACTTTCTTAACATTCATTTCCAACCCTCTATTCTTCATCACTCCTTTCAACGCACCCAATACTTTACATCCTTCATTCACTCTGTGACACACATCTCGCTGTAACCGAGCCTAAATACTTAAACTGATCAACTTCCTCAAGTGTCTCTCCATTCAACATAACATTCAATCCAGCACCATCCTCATTTCTTGCACACCTCATAACCTTACTCTTTCCCACATTCACTCGCAACTTCCTTCTCTCACACACCATTCCAAATTCTGACACTAACTGACAAAACTTTTCCTTTGAATCTGCCACCACCACAGTATCATCTGCAAACAGCAACTGATTCAGCTCCAACTCGTTATCATCCCCATCTACCATTCTCAAACCTAGACCACGCACTCGCTCATTCACCTCTCTTACAACTCCATCAATATACAAATTGAACAACCATGGTGAAATCACACATCCCTGTCTCAGTCCCACACTCACTGGAAACCACTCACTCACTTCATTCCCTACCCTAACACAAGCTCTACTTCCTTCATACAAACTCTTCACTGCATGCAACAATTTACCATTAATTCCACATAATCTCAAAACATTCCACATTGCCTCTCTATCAACTCTTATCATACGCTTTCTCTAGATCTAAAAATGCAAAATACACATCCTTACCCTTTGCTAAATATTTCTCACATAACTGCCTAACTATAAAAATCTGATCTATACAACCTCTACCTCTCCTAAAACCACTCTGCACTTCTGCAATCACATTTTCTGTCTTATCCCTAATCCTATTAACCAGTATCCTACCATACACTTTTCCTACCACACTCAACAAACTTATACCCCTAAAATTACTGCATTCATACATATCTCCCTTACCTTTGTATACGGGCACTATACAAGCAATCACCCATTCCACTGGCACCATTGACAACATAAAGCATATATTAAACACTCTCACTAACCATTCCAATGCAGTCACACCCCCTTCTTTCAACATCTCCGCTCTCACACCATCCATTCCAGGTGCTTTACCTGCTTTCGAATCATACAATGCCCATTTCACCTCCTCTCTTGTAATCTCTCTCTCATTTTCATCTCCCATTACTGGCACTTGAACACCCCCCACTGCCACTATAATTGCCTCTCTATCTTCCTCAACATTCAGCAAGCACTCAAAATATTTTGCCCATCTTTTCCTTGCATCGTTCCCTCTTAACATCTGTCCATTCACATCTTTCACTGTCTCTTCCATCCTCGATCCACCCTTCCTTACTCTCTTCACTTCTTTCCAAAACTTCTTTTTATTCTCCTCATATGACCTACTAAAATCCTGTCCCCACCTAACATTTGCCAACCTCTTCTCTTCCTTCCGCTTGGTTTCCACATTTTTCCCTATATCTTTCATACTTCTCCCTACTTTTACACTGCAGCCATTCCTCAAAAACCATCTTTTTCTCTTCCACCTTCATTTTCACCCCTTCATTCCACCACTCGCTGCCCCTTCTCATGCCACCCCCAACAAACCTCTTTCCACATACATCACTTGCATGTCCCACAAAACCTTCTTTCATCAACCCTCATTCCTCTTCTAACTCCCCAACTTCTCTTTCATTCACCCTGTTATATGCCACTCTCAACCTGTCCTGATATTCCTGTCTCTTCTCTGGCTTTTTCAACTCTTCCACCTTCACTATTTCCCTTCTACATCCCCCCACTCTATTTCCCCACTCCTTTGCTACTACCATTTTTGCTATAACCAAAAAATTATCAGACATGCTAGCAGCAGCACCCCTAAATGCATGCACATCTTTCACTCTACCAATCATGCTCTTTTCTACCAACACATAATCCATCAATGCTCATTCTTTCACTCTTCCATTTGCCACTCTCATCCATGTATACTAATTTATTAACTTCTTCTTGAAAAAACTATTACCTATCACCAACTCTTGCTCCACACACATATCTAACAGTCTCTGGCCACTCTCATTCCCACCTGGTACCCCATACTTTCCTACAACACCTTCTACCTCTCCATCACCCACTCTGGCATTCAAGTCACCCAACACAACTACATAGTTCCTTCTACTCAGACCATCCACACACCTAGTTAACTCATTCCAGACTTCATCCCGCTCTTCCTCAATTCTCTCACATCCTGGCCCGTACACAATAATAAATGCCCAACATTCCCTACCTATCCTAGCCCTAACCCACATCAGCCTAGATGACACTTCTTTCCATTCCACTACCTTATTTACCATCCATTCACTCAGCAATAATGCCACACCTTCTCTCGCTCTCCCCCTTTCAACCCCCGACACCCTACCCGTCACATCACCAAATGCCACTTCTCCTTTTCCTTTCATCTTCGTCTCACACACTGCCAATGCATCCATCCTCCTCTTACCAAAACATATATCCAATCTCACATTTCTTGCTCTCTATCGTACTACCACCACGCACATTTAGACACCCCAAAACTAGAGTTTGGGGAGAAGTTATATTATCTACTTTCTTTGTATGTTTCTGTATTATTCTGTTTTGTATATGTTTGTAATGCATTTGTGTGTTCTGTGCTTCTCTGAGCTTTTCTTTTATATATAATATACTTTGTGCTGCCATACTGTGAGTCGTGTGTTAGTATGCAGCAATGTTTTATCAATCTGTACACCTCCCTGTAAACTATGTTCTATTCTTAGTTGCATATCCATTTGAAGCATTATGTTGCCATTGATTTTGTATGTGTTCATGTAATGTCTGACGCCTTGGCGCAATAAATTAATAAAATAAAAATATCTCTCTCTCTCTCAC
>JAXCGZ010000773.1:5000-15000 GCA_037179515.1 Halocaridina rubra
GCTTATATCTGCTATACTTAGGAATGAACGCATTCTAACTGAATGCCACTATGTTCATATTACAGATTCCCCAACCTCACTCGTGGCTTCATTTTAGCATTTAATTCAATTCCCAATCTCATTCGGGCCATGAAATACAAATAAGCACATTACATATGTGAAAACATGAATCATTTTTTACCCCGACCGGGACTCGAACCTAGGACTTATGATTACTAAGTTAAGGCGCTACCACTACACCACAGAAGGTTAAAAGGAATCCAACCTTATAGCTTATATCTGCTATACTTAGGAATGAACGCATTCTAACTGAATGCCACTATGTTCATATTACAGATTCCCCAACCTCACTCGTGGCTTCATTTTAGCATTTAATTCAATTCCCAATCTCATTCGGGCCATGAAATACAAATAAGCACATTACATATGTGAAAACATGAATCATTTTTTACCCCGACCGGGACTCGAACCTAGGACTTATGATTACTAAGTCAAGGCGCTACCACTACACCACAGAAGGTTAAAAGGAATCCAACCTTATAGCTTATATCTGCTATACTTAGGAATGAACGCATTCTAACTGAATGCCACTATGTTCATATTACAGATTCCCCAACCTCACTCGTGGCTTCATTTTAGCATTTAATTCAATTCCCAATCTCATTCGGGCCATGAAATACAAATAAGCACATTACATATGTGAAAACATGAATCATTTTTTACCCCGACCGGGACTCGAACCTAGGACTTATGATTACTAAGTTAAGGCGCTACCACTACACCACAGAAGGTTAAAAGGAATCCAACCTTATAGCTTATATCTGCTATACTTAGGAATGAACGCATTCTGACTGAATGCCACTATGTTCATATTACAGATTCTCCAACCTCACTCGTGGCTTCATTTTAGCATTTAATTCAATTCCCAATCTCATTCGGGCCATGAAATACAAATAAGAACATTACATATGTGAAAACATGAATCATTTTTTACCCCGACCGGGACTCGAACCTAGGACTTATGATTACTAAGTTAAGGCGCTACCACTACACCACAGAAGGTTAAAAGGAATCCAACCTTATAGCTTATATCTGATATACTTAGGAATGAACGCATTCTAACTGAATGCCACTATGTTCATATTACAGATTCCCCAACTTCACTCGTGGCTTCATTTTAGCATTTAATTCAATTCCCAATCTCATTCGGGCCATGAAATACAAATAAGCACATTACATATGTGAAAACATGAATCATTATTTACCCCGACCGGGACTCGAACCTAGGACTTATGATTACTAAGTTAAGGCGCTACCACTACACCACAGAAGGTTAAAAGGAATCCAACCTTATAGCTTATATCTGCTATACTTAGGAATGAACGCATTCTAACTGAATGCCACTATGTTCATATAACAGATTCCCCAACCTCACTCGTGGCTTCATTTTAGCATTTAATTCAATTCCCAATCTCATTCGGGCCATGAAATACAAATAAGCACATTACATATGTGAAAACATGAATCATTTTTTACCCCGACCGGGACTCGAACCTAGGACTTATGATTACTAAGTTAAGGCGCTACCACTACACCACAGAAGGTTAAAAGGAATCCAACCTTATAGCTTATATCTGCTATACTTAGGAATGAACGCATTCTAACTGAATGCCACTATGTTCATATTACAGATTCCCCAACCTCACTCGTGGCTTCATTTTAGCATTTAATTCAATTCCCAATCTCATTCGGGCCATGAAATACAAATAAGCACATTACATATGTGAAAACATGAATCATTTTTTACCCCGACCGGGACTCGTACCTAGGACTTATGATTACTAAGTTAAGGCACTACCACTACACCACAGAAGGTTAAAAGGAATCCAACCTTATAGCTTATATCTGCTATACTTAGGAATGAACGCATTCTGACTGAATGCCACTATGTTCATATTACAGATTCTCCAACCTCACTCGTGGCTTCATTTTAGCATTTAATTCAATTCCCAATCTCATTCGGGCCATGAAATACAAATAAGAACATTACATATGTGAAAACATGAATCATTTTTTACCCCGACCGGGACTCGAACCTAGGACTTATGATTACTAAGTTAAGGCGCTACCACTACACCACAGAAGGTTAAAAGGAATCCAACCTTATAGCTTATATCTGCTATACTTAGGAATGAACGCATTCTAACTGAATGCCACTATGTTCATATTACAGATTCCCCAACCTCACTCGTGGCTTCATTTTAGCATTTAATTCAATTCCCAATCTCATTCGGGCCATGAAATACAAATAAGCACATTACATATGTGAAAACATGAATCATTTTTTACCCCGACCGGGACTCGAACCTAAGACTTATGATTACTAACTTAAGGCGCTACTACTACACCACAGAAGGTTAAAAGGAATCCAACCTTATAGCTTATATCTGCTATACTTAGGAATGAACGCATTCTAACTGAATGCCACTATGTTCATATTACAGATTCCCCAACCTCACTCGTGGCTTCATTTTAGCATTTAATTCAATTCCCAATCTCATTCGGGCCATGAAATACAAATAAGCACATTACATATGTGAAAACATGAATCATTTTTTACCCCGACCGGGACTCGAACCTAGGACTTATGATTACTAAGTTAAGGCGCTACCAATACACCACAGAAGGTTAAAAGGAATCCAACCTTATAGCTTATATCTGCTATACTTAGGAATGAACGCATTCTAACTGAATGCCACTATGTTCATATTACAGATTCCCCAACCTCACTCGTGGCTTCATTTTAGCATTTAATTCAATTCCCAATCTCATTCGGGCCATGAAATACAAATAAGCACATTACATATGTGAAAACATGAATCATTTTTTACCCCGACCGGGACTCGAACCTAGGACTTATGATTACTAAGTTAAGGCGCTACCAATACACCACAGAAGGTTAAAAGGAATCCAACCTTATAGCTTATATCTGCTATACTTAGGAATGAACGCATTCTAACTGAATGCCACTATGTTCATATTACAGATTCCCCAACCTCACTCGTGGCTTCTTTTTAGTATCTAATTCAATTCCCAATCTCATTCGGGCCATGAAATACAAATAAGCACATGATTCATGTTTTCACATATGTAATGTGCTTATTTGTATTTCATGGCCCGAATGAGATTGGGAATTGAATTAAATGCTAAAATGAAGCCACGAGTGAGGACCGGGGAATCTGTAATATGAACATAGTGGCATTCAGTTAGAATGCGTTCATTCCTAAGTATAGCAGATATAAGCTATAAGGTTGGATTCCTTTTAACCTTCTGTGGTGTATTGGTAGCGCCTTAACTTAGTAATCATAAGTCCTAGGTTCGAGTCCCGATAGGGGTAAAAAATGATTCATGTTTTCACATATGTAATGTTCTTAATTGTATTTCATGGCCCGAATGAGATTGGTAATTGAATTAAATGCTAAAATGAAGCCACGAGTGAGGTTGGGGAATCTGTAATATGAACATAGTGGCATTCAGTTAGAATGCGTTCATTCCTAAGTATAGCAGATATAAGCTATAAGGTTGGATTCCTTTTAACCTTCTGTGGTGTAGTGGTAGCGCCTTAACTTAGTAATCATAAGTTCTAGGTTCGAGTCCCGGTCGAGGTAAAAAATGATTAATGTTTTCACATATGTAATGTGCTTATTTGTATTTCATGGCCCGAATGAGATTGGGAATTGAATTAAATGCTAAAATGAAGCCACGAGTGAGGTTGGGGAATCTGTAATATGAACATAGTGGCATTCAGTTAGAATGCGTTCATTCCTAAGTATAGCAGATATAAGCTATAAGGTTGGATTCCTTTTAACCTTCTGTGGTGTAGTGGTAGCGCCTTAACTTAGTAATCATAAGTCCTAGGTTCGAGTCCCGGTCGGGGTAAAAAATGATTCATGTTTTCACATATGTAATGTGCTTATTTGTATTTCATGGCCCGAATGAGATTGGGAATTGAATTAAATGCTAAAATGAAGCCACGAGTGAGGTTGGGGAATCTGTAATATGAACATAGTGGCATTCAGTTAGAATGCGTTCATTCCTAAGTATAGCAGATATAAGCTATAAGGTTGGATTCCTTTTAACCTTCTGTGGTGTAGTGGTAGCGCCTTAACTTAGTAATCATAAGTCCTAGGTTCGAGTCCCGATCGGGGTAAAAAATGATTCATTTTTTCACATATGTAATGTGCTTATTTGTATTTCATGGCCCGAATGAGATTGGGAATTGAATTAAATGCTAAAATGAAGCCACGAGTGAGGTTGGGGAATCTGTAATATGAACATAGTGGCATTCAGTTAGAATGCGTTCATTCCTAAGTATAGCAGATATAAGCTATAAGGTTGGATTCCTTTTAACCTTCTGTGGTGTAGTGGTAGCGCCTTAACTTAGTAATCATAAGTCCTAGGTTCGTGTCCCGATCGGGGTAAAAAATGATTCATGTTTTCACATATGTAATGTGCTTATTTGTATTTCATGGCCCGAATGAGATTGGGAATTGAATTAAATGCTAAAATTAAGCCGCGAGTGAGGTTGGGGAATCTGTAATATGAACATAGTGGCATTCAGTTAGAATGCGTTCATTCCTAAGTATAGCAGATATAAGCTATAAGGTTGGATTCCTTTTAACCTCCTGTGGTGTAGTGGTAGTGCCTTAACTTAGTAATCATAAGTCCTAGGTTCGTGTCCCGGTCGGGGTAAAAAATGATTCATGTTTTCACATATGTAATGTGCTTATTTGTATTTCATGGCCCGAATGAGATTGGGAATTGAATTAAATGCTAAAATGAAGCCGCGAGTGAGGTTGGGGAATCTGTAATATGAACATAGTGGCATTCAGTTAGAATGCGTTCATTCCTAAGTATAGCAGATATAAGCTATAAGGTTGGATTCCTTTTAACCTGCTGTGGTGTAGTGGTAGTGCCTTAACTTAGTAATCATAAGTCCTAGGTTCGAGTCCCGGTCGGGGTAAAAAATGATTCATGTTTTCACATATGTAATGTGCTTATTTGTATTTCATGGCCCGAATGAGATTGGGAATTGAATTAAATGCTAAAATGAAGCCACGAGTGAGGTTGGGGAATCTGTAATATGAACATAGTGGCATTCAGTTAGAATGCGATCATTCCTAAGTATAGCAGATATAAGCTATAAGGTTGGATTCCTTTTAACCTGTGGTGTAGTGGTAGCGCCTTAACTTAGTAATCATTAGTCCTAGGTTCTAGTCCCGGTCGGGGAAAAAATGATTCATGTTTTCACATATGTAATGTGCTTATTTGTATTTCATGGCCCGAATGAGATTGGGAATTGAATTAAATGCTAAAATGAAGCCACGAGTGAGGTTGGGGAATCTGTAATATGAACATAGTGGCATTCAGTTAGAATGCATTCATTCCTAAGTATAGCAGATATAAGCTATAAGGTTGGATTCCTTTTAACCTTCTGTGGTGTAGTGGTAGCGCCTTAAGTTAGTAATCATAAGTCCTAGGTTCGAGTCCCGGTCGGGGTAAAAAATGATTCATGTTTTCACATATGTAATGTGCTTATTTGTATTTCATGGCCCGAATGAGATTGGGAATTGAATTAAATGCTAAAATGAAGCCACGAGTGAGGTTGGGGAATCTGTAATATGAACATAGTGGCATTCAGTTAGAATGCGTTCATTCCTAAGTATAGCAGATATAAGCTATAAGGTTGGATTCCTTTTAACCTTCTGTGGTGTAGTGGTAGTGCCTTAACTTAGTAATCATAAGTCCTAGGTTCGAGTCCCGGTCGGGGTAAAAAATTATTCATGTTTTCACATATGTAATGTGCTTATTTGTATTTCATGGCCCGAATGAGATTGGGAATTGAATTAAATGCTAAAATGAAGCCACGAGTGAGGTTGGGGAATCTGTAATATGAACATAGTGGCATTCAGTTAGAATGCGATCATTCCTAAGTATAGCAGATATAAGCTATAAGGTTGGATTCCTTTTAACCTTCTGTGGTGTAGTGGTAGCGCCTTAACTTAGTAATCATAAGTCCTAGGTTCGAGTCCCGGTCGGGGTAAAAAATGATTCATGTTTTCACATATGTAATGTGCTTATTTGTATTTCATGGCCCGAATGAGATTGGGAATTGAATTAAATGCTAAAATGAAGCCACGAGTGAGGTTGGGGAATCTGTAATATGAACATAGTGGCATTCAGTTAGAATGCGTTCATTCCTAAGTATAGCAGATATAAGCTATAAGGTTGGATTCCTTTTAACCTCCTGTGGTGTAGTGGTAGTGCCTTAACTTAGTAATCATAAGTCCTAGGTTCGAGTCCCGGTCGGGGTAAAAAATGATTCATGTTTTCACATATGTAATGTGCTTATTTGTATTTCATGGCCCGAATGAGATTGGGAATTGAATTAAATGCTAAAATGAAGCCGCGAGTGAGGTTGGGGAATCTGTAATATGAACATAGTGGCATTCAGTTAGAATGCGTTCATTCCTAAGTATAGCAGATATAAGCTATAAGGTTGGATTCCTTTTAACCTGCTGTGGTGTAGTGGTAGTGCCTTAACTTAGTAATCATAAGTCCTAGGTTCGAGTCCCGGTCGGGGTAAAAAATGATTCATGTTTTCACATATGTAATGTGCTTATTTGTATTTCATGGCCCGAATGAGATTGGGAATTGAATTAAATGCTAAAATGAAGCCACGAGTGAGGTTGGGGAATCTGTAATATGAACATAGTGGCATTCAGTTAGAATGCGATCATTCCTAAGTATAGCAGATATAAGCTATAAGGTTGGATTCCTTTTAACCTGTGGTGTAGTGGTAGCGCCTTAACTTAGTAATCATTAGTCCTAGGTTCTAGTCCCGGTCGGGGAAAAAATGATTCATGTTTTCACATATGTAATGTGCTTATTTGTATTTCATGGCCCGAATGAGATTGGGAATTGAATTAAATGCTAAAATGAAGCCACGAGTGAGGTTGGGGAATCTGTAATATGAACATAGTGGCATTCAGTTAGAATGCGTTCATTCCTAAGTATAGCAGATATAAGCTATAAGGTTGGATTCCTTTTAACCTTCTGTGGTGTAGTGGTAGCGCCTTAAGTTAGTAATCATAAGTCCTAGGTTCTAGTCCCGGTCGGGGTAAAAAATGATTCATGTTTTCACATATGTAATGTGCTTATTTGTATTTCATGGCCCGAATGAGATTGGGAATTGAATTAAATGCTAAAATGAAGCCGCGAGTGAGGTTGGGGAATCTGTAATATGAACATAGTGGCATTCAGTTAGAATGCGTTCATTCCTAAGTATAGCAGATATAAGCTATAAGGTTGGATTCCTTTTAACCTGCTGTGGTGCAGTGGTAGTGCCTTAACTTAGTAATCATAAGTCCTAGGTTCGAGTCCCGGTCGGGGTAAAAAATGATTCATGTTTTCACATATGTAATGTGCTTATTTGTATTTCATGGCCCGAATGAGATTGGGAATTGAATTAAATGCTAAAATGAAGCCACGAGTGAGGTTGGGGAATCTGTAATATGAACATAGTGGCATTCAGTTAGAATGCGATCATTCCTAAGTATAGCAGATATAAGCTATAAGGTTGGATTCCTTTTAACCTGTGGTGTAGTGGTAGCGCCTTAGCTTAGTAATCATTAGTCCTAGGTTCTAGTCCCGGTCGGGGAAAAAATGATTCATGTTTTCACATATGTAATGTGCTTATTTGTATTTCATGGCCCGAATGAGATTGGGAATTGAATTAAATGCTAAAATGAAGCCACGAGTGAGGTTGGGGAATCTGTAATATGAACATAGTGGCATTCAGTTAGAATGCATTCATTCCTAAGTATAGCAGATATAAGCTATAAGGTTGGATTCCTTTTAACCTTCTGTGGTGTAGTGGTAGCGCCTTAAGTTAGTAATCATAAGTCCTAGGTTCGAGTCCCGGTCGGGGTAAAAAATGATTCATGTTTTCACATATGTAATGTGCTTATTTGTATTTCATGGCCCGAATGAGATTGGGAATTGAATTAAATGCTAAAATGAAGCCACGAGTGAGGTTGGGGAATCTGTAATATGAACATAGTGGCATTCAGTTAGAATGCGTTCATTCCTAAGCATAGCAGATATAAGCTATAAGGTTGGATTCCTTTTAACCTTCTGTGGTGTAGTGGTAGTGCCTTAACTTAGTAATCATAAGTCCTAGGTTCGAGTCCCGGTCGGGGTAAAAAATGATTCATGTTTTCGCATATGTAATGTGCTTATTTGTATTTCATGGCCCGAATGAGATTGGGAATTGAATTAAATGCTAAAATGAAGCCACGAGTG
The DNA here is from genome assembly GCA_037179515.1 of Halocaridina rubra. NCBI lineage: Eukaryota > Metazoa > Arthropoda > Malacostraca > Decapoda > Atyidae > Halocaridina > Halocaridina rubra. The sequence goes on from JAXCGZ010000773.1 coordinate 13,365, forward strand.
AGGTTGGGGAATCTGTAATATGAACATAGTGGCATTCAGTTAGAATGCGATCATTCCTAAGTATAGCAGATATATGCTATAAGGTTGGATTCCTTTTAACCTGTGGTGTAGTGGTAGCGCCTTAACTTAGTAATCATTAGTCCTAGGTTCGAGTCCCGGTCGGGGAAAAAATGATTCATGTTTTAACATATGTAATGTGCTTATTTGTATTTCATGGCCCGAATGAGATTGGGAATTGAATTAAATGCTAAAATGAAGCCACGAGTGAGGTTGGGGAATCTGTAATATGAACATAGTGGCATTCAGTTAGAATGCGTTCATTCCTAAGTATAGCAGATATAAGCTATAAGGTTGGATTCCTTTTAACCTTCTGTTGTGTAGTGGTAGCGCCTTAAGTTAGTAATCATAAGTCCTAGGTTCTAGTCCCGGTCGGGGTAAAAAATGATTCATGTTTTCACATATGTAATGTGCTTATTTGTATTTCATGGCCCGAATGAGATTGGGAATTGAATTAAATGCTAAAATGAAGCCACGAGTGAGGTTGGGGAATCTGTAATATGAACATAGTGGCATTCAGTTAGAATGCGTTCATTCCTAAGTATAGCAGATATAAGCTATAAGGTTGGATTCCTTTTAACCTTCTGTGGTGTAGTGGTAGCGCCTTAACTTAGTAATCATAATCCTAGGTTCGAGTCCCGGTCGGGGTAAAAAATGATTCATGTTTTCACATATGTAATGTGCTTATTTGTATTTCATGGCCCGAATGAGATTGGGAATTGAATTACATGCTAAAATGAAGCCACGAGTGAGGTTGGGGAATCTGTAATATGAACATAGTGGCATTCAGTTAGAATGCGTTCATTCCTAAGTATAGCAGATATAAGCTATAAGGTTGGATTCCTTTTAACCTTCTGTTGTGTAGTGGTAGCGCCTTAACTTAGTAATCATAAGTCCTAGGTACGAGTCCCGGTCGGGGTAAAAAATGATTCATGTTTTCACATATGTAATGTGCTTATTTGTATATATATATATATATATATATAGATATATATATATATAGATATATATATATATATATATATATATATATATATATATAATATATATATTATATATATATCATATATTTATATATAGTATTATATATATATATATATATATATATATATATATATATATATATATATATATATATATAGATATATATATATATATATATATATATATATATATATATATATATATATATATATATATATATATGTATATATATAGATATATATATATATATATATATATATATCTATATATATATATATATATAAATATATATAAATATATTATATATATTATATATATTATATATAGATATATATATTATATATATATATATATATATATATATATATATATATATAATATATATATATATATATATATATATATATTCACACACACATACATTTCATTTATTAACCAGTTTTTAATTACTCTCCTGAGAGTAATCATCTGGGTCCTTTCCCTTCTTCCGGCTTTCAAAAGCCTTAGAGCCAAAAGATTCAGAATGTACCCTAAGAATAACAGAGTTAAATAAGGGAATGTAGTGCATGAGTTTATCTAAATTTCTTCTCTTCAA
>JAXCGZ010000773.1:22500-30000 GCA_037179515.1 Halocaridina rubra
ACAACGCCTTTCTATCAACCCTGACATATGCTTTCTCTAAGTTCATTAAATCTCAAAATGTCTCGCTACTCTTCTCTAAGAACGTCTCTCATTCCTGTCTCACCACAAACACCTGATCCGCACATCCTCTTCCTCCCCTAAACCCAATGTTCTACCCTAATAAATCTTTTTGTACCTTTTCTTATACTCTTAATTAACACTTTTTCACATACCTTTCAGTTACACTCAACACTCTAATACCTCTAAAACTACAATACCCGTATCCATCTCCCTTCCCATTATAAAGTGGCACTACACACGAACGAATCCAATCATTATATTAAACAACCTCATCATCCATTCAGCTACAGTCTCCCTACCTTTTGACAAACATTCTACATTATGCCAATCTATCCCTGGTGCTTTACCTGCTTTCATTATGCTGAATGATATTTGTACCTCCTCATTCGATATATCCCTATCATTCTCCTTACCACAGTCAAATCTCTCCCTATCTATCATCTTCCTCAATTAACAGTTCATAGAAATACTTAGCCCATCTCACTCCCACCTTTATTTAATTACGTATATTTAAATGTCTTCAAATAATCTCCCTTCCTTCTTGGGATTAGAGCCTACGAACTCTAGAGCAAAGCAGCTTAGACCACTAGACCACAGAGGCTGTGATGAAAGGGAGAACTGAAACATATTTTTTTTAATGTTACACAGACAAAGGGACGCCACTTCAACCATCAATTTCAGTTTTGCCCCCCCCCCCAATCCACCAGTGGCCAGAGAACACATTTAATTCACCTCCTTAACACTGTTGACCATTTAGATGACACTAGATGAAGACATTAAAAATTATGCAGTGTTAATGTCTTCAAATAATCTCCCTTCCTTGACGGGAATCGAAACTACGAACTGTAGTATAGAACAACACAGCTTAGCCCACTAGACCACAGAGGTTTTAATAAGAGAAAGAAATGGAAAATTTTTACTTATCTTACTCAGACGGAGGGACGCCACTGTTACATTTTTAATTAGTTTTATTGTAAGGGTCACTGCTTCAGTTTTCTGTTCTTGCAGCACAATCACTCTCTGTTCCATAATGTTCCAAGATATATATGACTTAAAAACTTGGTTCCAGGGCTGTTATCAGAGTTTAACTGAAATAAAAATATCCTTTAAATAATAATAACTGATCAGCAACTTGATAATACTAAAAGAATATTGCATTGGTCACAGATTCTTGATATTAGATGATCAGAAACTTCTTTCGGGGAAAAGTGAGTTTCATTATGTCAAAATTTCACTGAATCCAATAGAACATTCCTCTAATGCTTTATTCAGAGACGTTATTTTCATTGATGTAGTCAGAGCTTTATTTATCCTAGATGGAATCAGTTCTACTGATGATGCAGTAAAATGAATGTCAGAGTTTTTGTTGGCAGTTCACTCTAAAGCCTTATTCATATAATGAAAGAGCTGTGACAAGCAAAAATATCTGATTATAATATCTGATTGGGAGATTAATTTTTCAATATGTTATAGCATATGCAACTAGAAATGGTCTTTATTAACTTTATCAATATTTACTCATAAGGTTTGATCCATAAAAATTTAGTTCTGATTTACCTAAAATCTCACATTTTCGCATCAAACAAGAATATTCGTAAAAGCTAAGAGTTCCGTTTACAAACATAGATCAAAGTAATATTTGGAAAGTGTGATCACTATATACTTTCATTAACGTTACATGTTATTATCAGTCTGATGGGAGAAATTCAATATTTCATAAAAAAAAAAAATCTTGGATTTTAGAAAAGTATTCTTCTTTAACTTTGATGATTGATAAATTCCATTTGGGAAACATCGAGTAAAGGAAACAGTCAACTACTCGTAAAAAATTGCTGCCTTTTTTTATTATATGATTTATCTTAGTTGTATATTATTTAACAGGGAATTATTCAACGAAGATGGGGTTGGTATAATGAAGCCTGGTACATTTTACTTCTTCCCTGTTTAATATGCTAGAACTAATTATACACGTATTCTTTGAATACATAATTATATCAGTTACGTCTTAACTCCGTAAAAGATGAAATATCTCAGACTCTTTAGTAGCCATATTTCGGTAGTTGTATATACTTGAATAGAAAAAGAGCTTTTTCAAGCAAGAATACTTAGAAATAATCAAGTAAAGTGAATTTATTTATCAAAATTATGTAAACATATGGAGCAAAAGAAGGCACCAGAAGGAAAAATGATCTCTTCTGGCAATTGTTTTAGATGACAAATGAAGGTGTGATAAGGAAGGAGACCTGTTTTTCTTCTGATTCAACATTTTAATTTATTTATCTGACATTGCAGACAAGAATAATGCATCATTCATCTTCAAAATATATATATATATATATTTTTTTTTTTACTTTAAAGAATTGGTGCATAAACACCAAAGTGTAAACATGCATAACATGCCTGACATTATTCAGGTCTAATAGCATTCCTCAAGAAAAGCTCCAAATCGAATTTGACAAAACTGAGGATCTACAACACAATCATAAGACCTATCCTGATGTACATCTGCATATCATGGTCATTAACTAAAGAACAAGAGAAAAGTCTGGAAGTCTTTGAAATTAAGGTATCATGAACAGCAACAGAGCCAGTGAATGACCATGAACCACTGGATTGGTGAAGTAGACATAATTGGGCGTTGAGAGAACGGACAAAGCAGTCCCACAAAAGTTATGTTGTCAAGGGAAGACGAATACAATAGGCAGGACACATCACAAGAATGGAAAAGGAGAAAAGGGCTAGAAAAAGGTCCTCATGACACTTGTGCATTGACAAAAACCAGTGTGGAAATCAAGAAAAGATAGGGGCAGATATCTGGAGGAGGAATCAGACGAAAGGGAGAAAATCCTGATGACTGGATGAACCTAGCACTTGACAGAAGAGCATTAATAAACCATTCAAGAGCTGTCATGGGTCATTAGTAGAGTAAAAGTAAGTATTATTTAGGTACATTAAAAATGTACACTACTTAAAATTGATATACCAATTTATGTAACAATAAAGTAGAAAGCAAATAAAAACCTTTATTTGAAAACATTCTCCCTTACCTGCCCCTCATTTTCTGGGAGATGACTAATGGAATATCCATGCTAACGTTCAGAAAGAAATCCGAATTCGAATTCTCCACGTGTCGTGGGAGTCAGTTAAAACGAATAATTGGTCAGTGAGGCAGACACACTAGCTTTCTATGAATCTATTTTTTTCCTACTCTGCAGAATAACTGTTGCCAAACACATAGAAGAGGGAGACTTTGAAGTAAACACTATTATGCTTTCATCTGGACAAACCCGATTGTTTAGATATACCGCAAACACTAATAATAATAATAATAATAATAATAATAATAATAATAATAATAATAATAATAATAATAATAATAATAATAATAATAATAATAATAATAATAATAATAATAATAATAATAATAATAGAAATAATAATATTAATAATAATAATAATAATAATAATAATAATAATAATAATAATAATAATAATAATAATAATAATAATAATAATGATAATAATAATAATTAAAATAATGATAATAATAATAATAATAATAATAATAATAATAATAATAATAATAATAATAATAATAATAATAATAATAATAATAATAATAATAATAATAATAATAATAATAATAATAATAATAATAATAATAATAATAATAATAATAATAATAACAATAATAATAATAATGATAATAATAATAATTATAATAAAATAATAATAATAATAATAATAATAATAATAATAATAATAATAATAATAATAATAATAATAATAATAATAATAATAATAATAATAGATAATAATGACAACAATAATAATAATAATAATAATAATCATAATAATAATAATAATAATAATAATAATAATAATAATAATAATAATAATAATAATAATAATAATAATAATATATAATAATAATAATAATAATAATAATGATAATAATAATAATAATAAAAATAATAATAATAATATAAATAATATTAACAATAATAATTATATCATTAATAATATAACAAAGAACAATGATATAAATGATTTTGTCTAATCACATAAAAAACAGGTGCCCTATGTGAGCATGTACAGACTTCTTTACCATTTACCAAATATCTCACTCTACCTTCCGAGCAAAAAGGCAACCGCACGTATGCACTTATCTTTAGAGAGGCGATGAACATTATTCACGTGCCACTTGTTATCTGATCAATTAACTTAATTGAGGAGGCACCTTAATCAACTGCCTCTTAAAAGATATTTTTGTCCCTCTTTATCCAGAAGCTACCTGAATCTGTTAATTATTATTATTATTATTATTATTATTATTATTATAATTATTATTATTATTATTATTATTATTATTATTATTATTATTATTATTATTATTATTATTATTATTATTATTATTATTATTATTATTATTATCATTATTATTATTATTTTTATTATTATTATTATTATTATTATTATTATTATTATTATTATTATTATTATTATTTTTATTATTATTATTGTTATTATTATTATTACAATTATTATTATTACTATTATTATTATTATTATTATTATTATTATTATTATTATTATTATTATTATTATTATTATTATTATTATTATTATTGTTATTATTATTATTATTATTATTAAATCTTTGGATCTGGAGAAAGCGTATGATAGAGTTGATAGAGAGGCAATGTGGAATGTTTTGAGATTATATGGAATTAACGGTAAATTGTTGCATGCAGTGAAGAGTTTGTATGAGGGCAGTAGAGCTTGTGTTAGGGTAGGGAATGAAATGAGTGAGTGTTTTCAAGTGAGTGTGGGACTGAGACAGGGATGTGTGATGTCACCATGGCTGTTCAGTTTGCATAATGATGGAGTTGTAAGAGAGATGAATGAGCGAGTGCGTGGTCGAGGTTTGAGAATGGTAGATGGGGATGATAACGAATGGGAGGTGAATCAGTTGCTGTTTGCAGATGATACTGTGGTGGTGGCAAATTCAGAAGAGAAGCTGTGTCAGTTAATGTCAGAATTTGGAATGGTGTGTGAGAGAAGGAAGTTGCGAGTGAATGTGGGAAAGAGTAAGGTTATGAGGTGTAGAAGAAATGAGGATGGTGCTGGATTGAATGTTATGATGAATGGAGAGACACTTGAGGAGGTTGATCAGTTTAAGTATTTAGGCTCGGTTATAACTGCAAATGGTTGAGTGGAAGCAGATGTGTGTCACAGAGTGAATGAAGGATGTAAAGTGTTGGGTGCGTTGAAAGGAGTGATGAAGAATAGAGGGCTGGAAATGAATGTTAAGAAAGTTTTGTATGAGAAAGTGGTTGTGCCAACTGTGATGTATGGATCAGAGTTATGGGGTATGAAAGTAAGTGAGAGACAGAAACTAAATGTGTTTGAGATGAAATGCCTGAGGAGTATGATTGGTGTACCTCGGTTGGATAGGGTTAGGAATGAAGTGGTGAGAGCAGGAACGGGTGAGAGGAGAGAAATTACAGCCCGAGTATATATGAATGTTCTGAGACGGTTTTGCATGTGGAAAGGATGGATGATGAAAGAATGCTGAAAAAGGTGATGAATGCGAGAGTTGATGGGAGAAATGCTAGAGGGAGGCCTAGTTTGGATGGACAGATGGAGTAAGGAGAGCCCTGAATGATAGGAGGATGGATGTGAGGGAAGCAAGCGAGCATGCTAGGAATAGGAATAAGTGGCGAGCGATTGAGACGCAGCTCCGATGGGCATCTGCTGTTACCACGGGCCTGCATCTTACAGATGTAGCCCTGTGGTAGGGGCAGTAGAGGAGTTGGCAGTTGTGAAGCGACACAGGTTGTGGAATAGCCTGGAGGATGGGCTGTGGCACTCCAGCAATGCCATCTGAGCGATCGCTAGTTCCCTCGTCATTGCCCATAGAGCAAAGTAATCCCCTTATTGCTTTCGTTTTTTTTATGTCGGCTACCCCCCAATTAAAGGGGGAAACAGCCAAGATAGATAAAAATAAATATTATTATTGTGTAGTCACCGTGGCTCAGGCGGTAGAATCCGCGACTCTGAGGCGTCAGGTCGAGGGTTTGCGCTCCGTCACGGACTGAGGTTAGCAAGGGCATGCACTCAGGGTAACGATTACATATGCCAAAACAAGTTCCTCTCAAGAAGGCAACCGTCCTAACCCTTGGTTGAAAAGGGAGTCCGTGACGTAAAACCGGAACAACATTATTATTATTATTATTGTAATTATTATTATTATTATTATTATTGTTATTATTATTTTTATTATTATTATTATTATTATTATTATTATTATTATTATTATTATTATTATTATTATTATTATTATTATTATTTTTTTTATTATTATTATTATTATTTTTATTATTATTATTATTATTATTATTATTATTATTATTATTATTATTATTATTATTATTATTATTATTATTATTATAATAATAATAATAATTATTATTATTATTATTATTATTATTATTATTATTATTATTATTATTATTATTATTATTATTATTATTATTATTATTATTATTATTATTTTTATTATTATTATTATTATTATTATTATTATTATTATTCTTATTATTATTATTATTCTTATTATTATTATTATTATTATTATTATTATTATTATTATTATTATTATTATTATTATTATTATTATTATTATTATTATTATTATTATTATTATTATTATTATTATTATTCTTTTTATTATTATTATCATTATTATTATTATTTTTATTATTATTAGTATTATTATTATTATTATTATTATTATTATTTATTATTATTATTATTATTATTATTATTATTATTATTATTATTATTATTATTATTATTATTATTGTCATTGTTATTTTTATTACCATTATTATTATCATTATTATTATTATTATTATTATTATTATTATTATTATTATTATTATTATTATTATTATTATTATTATTATTATTATTATTATTATTATCATTATTATTATTATTATTATTATTATTATTATTATTATTATTATTATTATTATTGTCATTGTTATTTTTATTACCATTATTATTATCATTATTATTATTATTATTATTATTATTATTATTATTATTATTATTATTATTATTATTATTATTATTATCATTATTATTATTATTATTATTATTATTATTATTATTAATGGTATCACTATCATTGGTTTTGTTTGTGTTATTATTAAAAACGAACAAATATAGCTGGTTATCATTAGGCAATAGAAACTTTTCTTCCTAGCCCTTTGCGGAATGAGGTGTAGATCGTGAGTTATTCTGAAGACCAAAGTTAAAAATGCAAGATTCACAACACAAAGACTCTAAGGAAAGTTTCTGTGTACAGGTGTAACATTAGGATTGCAATTTTTAATAATGAACTTATAAGCAATAAAGCAATAGGAGAGA